>JAFBJT010102771.1:23655-44072 GCA_016785325.1 Chascanopsetta lugubris
CCCCTCACTCCTTTGTGACAGCAATCACACAACAATGACTGCGGGTGCATGTTCGCCAGCGCGGGAGGTAAGCAGCGACTGTCACGAGTGACACGTGATGACTGGGGTTTGCAAGACACACCATTATCACGACTCTCACACCTCAGGCAAGCGTGCATGCGTGTGCGTGCACACCCCCCCCCCCCCCCCCCCCCCCCCCCCCCCCCCCCCCCCCCCCCCCCCCCCCCCCGCACACACACGCACACACGCACACGCACAGAGAAAGAGAGAGACGGAGAGAGCCCTGATAACAGGGTGCAGCTCGCATTCACATCCGTCTCTTAAGACACAGCCGCGAGTCTCTGCTGGCAGATGGGCCTGGTGCGCGCGAGGCAGCGCAGCCGGGCGCCATGGGAACGGCGTCTGGCGGCGCTGTTATTACACCTCTCTACAAACTGGTAATTTAGTGTAATTCTAGTCAGTGTCACAACAATGCCGATGTGCATTTGAGAAGCTCTTATGTTTTCCGCGGCGGAGGCGAGAGAGAGAGAGAGAGAGAGCGCGCCAGGCCGGGGAAGACACCGGGGGATGTTTAAGGGTGATGGTACGACACCAACCCCCACACACACTTACACACACACTTACACACACAAACGCACGCGCGCACACACACACACACACCCACACTCCGACCCCTGGGAAGGCAGAGATGTAAGATGATGGTGGGTGGGCGGCAAAGACGGCGTTCACTTGTCTCCCAGGAGCACAAGACTGTCATCAGTGTGCATTTGGACAGTGTGTGTGTGTGTGTGTGTGTGTGTGTGTGTGTGTGTGTGTGTGTGTGTGTGTGTGTGTGTGTGTGGATGGGAAAAAGACTGAGAGTCACTCATCATCACACATGTGCCCACATCATCCGCCTCCTTCATTACGAGCAACACTATCCACACGACTAAGAGCATGTCCTAACACTTCTGAACACACACACACACACACACACACACACACACACACACACACACACACACACACACACACACACACACACACACACACACACACACACACACACGATGGCATATAAAAGGACCGGCCCCTACAGTGCGTCAGAGGAGCGTGTGTGTGTGTAATGGGTGAAAGCAGTGAATCAAGCACTTATCCGGTGCAGCCGTCCTCTGTAATACAGTCCTCACAGTTCGAGCAGACATTCAGAGGAAGTGGTTAAAAGCTTATGCAAATCACGGTGTTCTGGTGTCTGCATCATGATGTGAAACTTTCTGCCACTGACGGGTCACAGCACGCAGCCGTCTACACTCGCCGCGCGTCACACGCAGTGAAACAATGCCCGCGCTCCGCGTGGGGCCGGCGTCGGGGCGAGCAGGATGTTCGTCGCATGAGCAGACGTGCAAAATAATCCTGTTCTGCAAAAAGCAAATACAACCACTGCTTCTCTCCGTCCGCAGCATCTCACCTGCCTGCGGAGTGATACGAGCTTATCCTCTGTGCAGATAAAAAGCTTTGGCGTGCAATTACTAAATTAGTCGCGAAATTAATTTCAACCCAGTGAACTGACACAGAAATGCACTGAACTGCTAATCTGGGAGAAGGAGGGCTGGAAAAATCCAGCGGAATATGAAGCTTAATGGATTAATCATGTCAAAGCTCCCCGGTGGATGGAAGTGTAGCACAAAGTCACTCTGGGGGGGAAAAAGGAAGCGGCGGCAGCGGAGACGTCCGCTCCGAGTCTGAGCTTCAGCAAAGAACCCACCAGGCATCGCGGCCATTCATTTCCACTTCCTCCCACACGCAGTCTGTTCACCAGAGGAAGGGATGCACCTCTGCAGATACATGACTCAGCATGTTGTTGTGTGAAAAGCCCACAGAGGGACATGGTGTCGTGTCACAGCAACATCACCAATCACTTCGTTATCAGCCATGAGTCATAGGTGAGGGGCCGATATGACAAAGAGGTGTGAGGCCCGTCTGTGATTGGCTGAATGAGATGAGGAGGTTAACGCTGCATTCGAACAAAGTAACGTTTGAATCCACGCTGTGTGCGGAGAGAGGTTTTGTTACAAAGAGTCAAACACGCTTTGCATGTCGGCTTTAGCATAAATGCTCCTGGTTACGTAAGAGCCGAAACAGTAGCCGACTGCTGTGGCCAGCAGACTGAAGCTCTCTGGGGGAGTAAACACACACACACACACACACACACACGTGCACATTTACATAGAATCACATGCACTAATTCGAGACCATGTGTTTACTGTGAGAACGTGACTCCAGAGACGAGATGAAGGGGGGGTTCATCAAAAGGCCTGATTTGGACTCCAGCTGAGTCTTTGATTGGCTGGAGAACTGACGGTGTATTGTCACGCTGAAGGCTCAGTGAGGCTGACACCATGGTAACATCACTATGGGATGGATGGTGGAAATGAGACAGAATCCTGTTTTACTCTAGCAATGGGGAAAATAACACTGTATTCAATGAACCATGAGGGATTTAGTGACATCTAATGACGAAGCGTTGATACTGAATATCCAAAATGGTCCCCTACTGTAAAAGCATGGTGGTGCAAAATGGCCGCCTCTACAGAGAGGCTCCACCTCCGATGTAAAAAGATAGGCTCATTCTAAGGTGATAAAAACAACAGGACTCCAGCCAGGTGATTACACACTCATTAAAACATCAATATATAGTAACTGTCATAAATTACGTTTCAGCCTATTAGGTTGAAAGTCTTACTGTACCTTTAAATTTAGGTTCAGTCATATACTAAGAGGTGGGATATAAGACATGAGGCATTGAATCAAGATAAATCAATCTGAACCTCACCCTCACTCTAACCTTCAGACAACAATATTCCAGTCGACACAGGACCATATACTCGACGGTTGGGAACGTCAGCTAGCTGCTAATTAGCATCAGATACAGTTAAAGCATAGCATGAGACCATGGGGGTGTACGTAAAAAGGATCGGTGTTGACTTAAACCGTCTTACCTGATGGTGGCGCTAGATGGAAAGGGATGTCCCTGTCACAATTACGATGCTTCCTCCAGAGAGGCAGGAAAACACTCGGACACACTGTCATGAACATCTGTCAAAACAGTTGTGAGAGAATAAACAAATGAACATATCTAAACAGAGAGTAACAACCTGAGCTAATGTCATGTTCTGCTCATTAGAAACAACACTTACTTTGTTATGTGTGGGCTGTGTTATTTGTTGGTGTGTTGAATCTCCACGTTCATGCTGGTGTCATGGAGTTTCCTCCACTTCTTATAAACAGTGGTGAGGCTGTGGTGGTGGACTCACACAAAATGGAGGACGTGTTAATAGTGGAGGGTTCAGAGGCTTCCGACAGTTTTC
Organism: Chascanopsetta lugubris; assembly: GCA_016785325.1. Taxonomy (NCBI): domain Eukaryota; kingdom Metazoa; phylum Chordata; class Actinopteri; order Pleuronectiformes; family Bothidae; genus Chascanopsetta; species Chascanopsetta lugubris. The sequence goes on from JAFBJT010102771.1 coordinate 27,003, forward strand.
CAGAACTTTAGTGTTAAGTGAGGAATTGTCACCTAACATGCAGGGGACCAAACAAAGGCAGTAAACAAGGCCTCAACCCATTATCAAGCAACAAACGTGCTGTAGCTACAACCTGGTTTATAAACACATGGACTGTACCAACACCACCACACCACCAGGGGCCCATGGGTACATCTACAGTGAATTTTAATATGCTTATATATTTCATGCTTGCAATACTTCACTTTACATAACACACAAAGTGTTCAAAAAAAGATTATCTTGAAAAAATCCCAGAATATTCTTTAGAATGATCCAACTAAACTTAACTAGATAACCTCTCTACCCCCACCCCTCTGCTGCACTTGGTACAGTCCAACAAGGTAATTGACCACAGCAGGAGTCCTGAGCACTCATTCTTACCTGAGTCATCCATGGAAAAACATACATGTAAATGAATATTATTTATTCATTCATTCGGTTTTTTGTAAGTGTTTTTTTATTTATTTTTTTATTTTTTTATCCCATATAGTTTTAATGGATTTCCACAAAACTTGGACTTGGGCCAAGACAGAACCCATTACATTTTGTGGAGGTAGGGACAAAGTGGCCAAACTAGCTGTATTTTCTTTCCCCCTTAATTCTTTATTATTTTGAGGCTTTTAAAAATATCTATTTGCTTTTTCACTTCCTCCAGGAAAATGTTTGAATCTTTAAAAAATAATCTGTCTTTCTAAAGGTAACGATTCCTATGAGGGAATCAATTAAAGGCCAGCGGCGGGTCTAAGTGCGGTGGAGTTACATAACGGTAATGTCCTGAATTATTTCTCAGAGTGAGAATTTTACATCTGAACCTCTGAGAGGAGCTGGACGGACTGACAGGCTGACACACGGGGAATCGTCCTCCATGTTATTGAAAAAGCTTGATCTGCATGGAAATACATTTCAAAACAACAGAAATAGCAGAATATACCTTTAAATCAGCTCGTTAGCATCAAATATCAGCATCAGAGCATGGCTGAAGAATTTCTGTCCACCCATTAGATAAACCAGCAGGGACGTTTTCATCCCCTCCTCGTAGCCTGCAACCAAATAATCATCCTTCATTACACCCTGTATGAGCTGTGGGCTCACATGGCATCAACAGGATGCAACACAAGTGTAGGGGATGTTAACACGAGGAGCAGTATCACTCAACATATTCCAAAAGTGAAGGAGGGAGAGGTTCGTTTTGGAGTAGTGCTCATCTCACCGAGAGTATTTCAACTAAGTGACAGGATGTAAAACGGGTCATGAGGGGGAGCCTCTATGACTACAACGACAAGAGATCCAGTTTGATGACATCGTCACGTGAAGTTCTGTTACACGACGATTGCAATACTCGTGTTTTTATGATGAGACAGCAAACTGGAGGAGTGACCAGCTGTATTTCCTCATACGGTGCAGGGGGTGTGGCCCCGGGCCAACTGCAGCCCGGTGGACCACTTTTAATTGGCCCACAGCAAATTCTTTAAATAAATAAATAAATAATGGAACGTGGCCCGCGTGAAATTTGCACTCGTGTTGATTGTACTTCATAGTTTCAACACCAGGTGGCGCTAATTCTTCATTGAATACATCTGTAGTCCTGCCATGGCACAGTGGACAGGGCGGCCACCATTAGAAACAACGGTGGTAAGTTCCATAGTATATTTGATTCATTTGAATAGTGGTGCAGCCTTTTGTGTACATTTCTGTATGTGGCCATCAGTGAACATTTCTTTCTGCCTCCAACTTGCAGCTTGCTCGTTCACTTGCCGCCTAATCCATCCCTCCCTCCCACCCACTGCCAGGTGCCATGGTAACGAGATAATCAATGTTATTCACCTCATCTGGCAGCATTCACAACAGGCCGATCAGGGTGTGTTTCTGTTAGCGGTCGTTTGTGAGGAGAAGGTACTTAAATGTTAAGTGAAGTAGGAGAGGAGCCAAATTTAGAAGTCAACTATTTCTCTGCTGTGCTCAGATTAGTACATTAAAAGTCTGCAGTCCTATAAAGAATCCTGTTGAGAGAGAAAGTAAGTGGAGCCTGCAGCAAGTGTATACTGTCTCAGTGGATTTACACGATTTCAGTCAAATCACTTCAACATCGGAGGAGGGCTGTTCAGCTGCAACATGCAGTTTCACCACCAGGCGTCGCTGGATCTTATGCGCTGCACCTTTAACGTCCGGTCACCTCACCGTCCCCCATCTTTGGCCACACTTGCTGCAACAAATATAAATGTGACATTTCAGCGTTAGACGACCGAAAATCATCCAACCCAAAGCCAACTTCATTCCCCTTGGTCCGTATCAGCAGGTGCATCGTGGGAGAATAAGCCGCTGTGTATTTATACAATGAACCAGAAAGGTCAGACGTATCAGCCCGGCACCACCTTGCTCGGGGGAGCGCACATGCAGTCCGACCCCGGTGCCTCTGATTCCTGTTGCGTGCTTTTCTCACCTGGCCCCCGTTTCCCCGGGGAAGGTGACATGTGAGGGCGCGCCGTGCGGGAGGAAGCTGGGTCTGATGGGAAAACAGGAGCCCCAAGGCACAAACTATGACAACTAACACCACCACCACCACCACCATCATCATCACCATCATAATCAGTGCATCTTCATCTACCATCAAAATGTGTGTGACCATGGCAACAGACGGAGCGAGCGGGGGGCGGGGGAGGGCAGCTGGCCTGCAGGGTCGGTGCACAGCGTCAGGGTCAGTGCGGTGGCCTTTCTGCATCGCCTCCCCGCACCAACGAAGAAGAGAAACTTCAGTGAGACGGTGTCGCTCTGCGGCGTCAAACGCGCGCGTGGACTCGCGCGAATGTGAAGGAAACACGCGAAAGTAGCACAAAAGCACGTTTCAGCGTCTCACCGCCTCTCCCTTCGTCCCAACGCGTTTCCCTGTCACATTAAATCACTTTGCATTGTTTGTTCCGGGCGCCGTGATTCACAATTACAAAGGCAGGTACACCAGAGAGTCATATTCATTTAAATACTAATTAGCACATTACAGAGACACATGAGACCGAGCAGTCACCGCCCGCACTTGCTGCTGAGTGAGCGAGTGTGTGTGGCTGCAGAAATGATCAATGAGTCATTAAATGGATCCAATGCAACAGATAAAAGATTCATTACAATTGAATTTTTTTTTGGCACCTATTCTTAGACAAACCGTCCTGCTGTGCACATCAATGGGTCCTGCAATAGGATGCACCATTAAGGCCCATTAAAGGTGCAGTGTGTTGAATGAAGTGAAATTATTCCCATTATTTTCTGTAGAAATTGGATGTCATGAAAACAAATAAATCAAATCCTTAGTAAGGGCACTCCTCATAAAAAAAGCTAGATAAATAAATAAATATATGTTAAAAATATAGGTAAAGATATGAATACAGAACTTAAAAAGAATGTCATTTTGCACCATGTGTCACCAAACAGAGCTGATAATAGATGATCAACCTGTTGCTTGTGTGCGTCGGATTTACCGCTAGAAATGTCAGATTTTGCTTTTGTCACGTGAGCCGATTTAGAAGTAAACGACACTCCATGAGAAAAGCAAAATGACATGCGATAGATTGTCGCCTCGTGTCAAAATCACACGCGCGCACTCCGGTGTGCGCAACGCTGCTCAATCTTTCATGCAACGGGAAGAAATTATTCAGGTGAGATCAGCGATATATAAAGATGATCGAGGCTGACGTGTGGGATTAATAAACAATAGAGATGCAGCACGGCGAGACGTGGACATGTGATGGAGGAGCGGAGTTTGGCTGCGGTGGGAGACGCACGCCGCGTGAGGTCACCTTTGGCATCTGCGCTGTGACTCATTCATCAGCCAGGGAAAGGTTAGGGCTGCACGCTTCTGTGGAAGTGCACGTCATGCATGATCATTCTTTACTCCAGGCTGAATGGTGTGCATCCCCTCCTGTATTTAGTCAACATGTCATATTCCATCCCTGTGTGTGTGTGTGTGTGTGTGTCTCAGCTGCGTCTCACCCATGTGTGTGCTTGCTGTGCAAACACAGTGCGACCCAGTGAACGTGGACTCAATATTGTATGTGCACGTCTGCACTTCATTCCCTTCCAATGCAGAATGCATGAGTGTCTATGTGAAAGCGTATCCATCATCACACCTCGCACACCCGTGGCCTACGTGTGTGTATGCGTGTGTGTGTGTGTGTGTGTGTGTGTGTGTGTGTGTCTGCTGATCACAGGAGCTCCTCATGTTTCTCTGTGTCTCATATGACAGCAGCAAATCTCAGATGACAGAAAAGCGCAGAGGAAATAAGTACATGAAACATTAAGCAGAAGCTTCCCTGGAGCTGACTGTTATTCATATACGCACGTCTCCGACCAGCGGCTGATCCAGTGTGGCACGTCTGCTGCAGATCTTTCAGAGGCCACTCCGGCCTCATAGGCGTCCGGTCTAATCAAAAGCGGGGGACGGGGGAGGTGGGGGGGGGGGGGGATGGGACTTGTGGGTTTACTGAGGGGAATGCACGGCCCGGCTTGATTTCAAGTGGCTGCCAACGGCCTCTCGCTAAGCACTCGGGGGGGGGGGGGGGGGGGGGGGGGGGGGGGGTGATGGGACTTGTGGGTTTACTGAGGGGAATGCACGGCCCGGCTTGATTTCAAGTGGCTGCCAACGGCCTCTCGCTAAGCACTCCGCTAAACGCCGCTGTCAGAACGCCACTGTGGCCGCGACCATGCAGGAGATTTAACTGCCCCCTAAATCACAACTACCAGTGTGTTCGCCGCCATGTCCAACAACTGGAAGCAAGTGCGGCAAATTGGGTCATTGAAAATGAGCGGTGTGATTTGACGAAGAAGGGGAAGGAAATGAGCAGTAACACAGAGGAGAGGGCGGGAGATGGGGTGGAGGCGGGGCGGGGAGAAGGGGGGTGGGGGTGGGGGGGCTATGACAGAAATTGTAAATCCGCGTTTAATACCGCGGCCTCGAATGGTATCCGCAGAACATCAAAGAAAAACCCCCCTGCTCCCCTCTTCACAAAAAAAAAAAAATCTAAGAAAGCAAAGCACTCAGAGGATTATTCTCCTCCAATCCCATTGGCTCACGCTGACAGGATCCACCACTCCTCGCTGGCTCCACCCTCCCACACCGAGGGGGGGGGGGGGGTACGTGTTATGGTAGGAAAAAAGAAAGGAGGAAAGGGCCTTAGGGAGGACAAGGAGGAGGAGGAGGTGGAGGAGGAGGAGGTGGGAAGGAGAAGTGAAGAAAAAAAAAATATATCAGTCAATCAATAAGCAGGTGTGGAGAAAAAGTGAATCAAAGTAGAAAGCGGGTAATGGAATGATGGGGGGAGAGAGAGAGTGAAGGTTGGAGCGTGTGTGCCCTTTAAAAGCACAGGTGAAGATTCAGGAGCAATGAGAGCAGGCACTTTTAAAGTCACATACACACACACACACACACACACACACACACACACACACACACACGCATGGCTTAATCTTGTCCTCATCATGGTAACCAATGCTGCAACATCATTATTGTCATTTTAAACAGTTAAGGCTCAGTGTGTAGGATTTGCTGGCGCCTTGTGGTGGAATCGCAAATTGCAGCAGCAAGTAAACATTCCATGCTTCATGTCTCCGTCTGATTCTTCAGGAAAATCAATGATGGACTTCAGCCTCTCGAACGCCATTGTTTTTGGTTCGTCCACTCTGCCTGCACACATGTATTAGCAGATGAAGTCACCGTGACCTTTGAGTTCACTCAATTCCTCTTTGCCGACTCATTAAAGGTTAACCGAGGTTGCCATGACCCTGACCTATGACCTTGAAATTCAGATTTGCATACTCAAAGATTCTCTGCAGGTCTTCCTGAGGAATCGTGATTACGATGATTGAAACACGTGTGAGGTCACAGAGACTTTGACCTTTGACCTCCACAGTCTAATCAGACCATCATTGAGTCCTTCAGCCGTTGATTACTGAGTTCACAACAATGAGATCAGAGAGACTGCAGGCACAGACTGCTGCCCAAACACACATTTAAAATAAATGAATAAATAAATAAATGAAAGTCATGACATTTTGATAAGAATGGCTCATGCTCCCAGAATATCAGCTCCTTCATTTTCCCACAATACAACTGATAACATTTTGCGTACAGTTGAAACAGAGTGTTTTTGTGATGAACCGATGCCTTTTAAGTTACTGAGCATGAAAGAAAGTGGATTATCTTGGGGAGAATTTAGTCACAACATAATTACACATAATTATGATGTTGAGGGGCACATACAGTTTGTCTGGGGTATCACAAGCAAACACTGTTTGGGGGCAAAAGGCAACAGGGAGCAGTAAGGGGGCCCAACATCTAAGCATACTAGATCCCTCAAACATGTGGACAGCCTGTCTCATTGGTCGGGGGGGGCTGGGGCTGTTTTAGGTTCTCTGTTATGATGTCCCAGGTAAATGACATCATCATAAACACACAGTGACATAGAACAATATTGGGCGAGAGAATTAAAAAGGGGAGGCTAAGACCAGACAACATAAGGCCCTGTGTTGTGTTTGTTGCGGGTGCCGCTTGTGTCCATGCAAACCTAACTGTATGTGTATTACATTCGGTGGACAGCTCCTTTAAAAGTACCTGTGTGTGGCACTAAAATGTAATTCCATTGGTAGATATGAAACATTAATTATACTGATGTTTTTAATGTGTTTAATCACTTGAATGTACGTCTGAATTATTAGAAGACATATCATTGAACAAGCTGTAAGGAGCAGGTCTCCTATGTGGAGGCCACCATGTTGCATAACCATGTTTTTTTACAGCGGCCCACAATGGACAAACTTAACTTTTTGAGTTTTAATGATGACTGAAGGCTAGAATAGTGTGTCCTATGCATGAGGTGAGGGGGTATTCAGCCGTACAGTGCAACTTCTCCACTAGATGTTGCCAAATCCTTCACAATGCACCTTTAGAATGTGGACAATGCTGCCAACAGCTGTGACTTAATTCCATCTTTTGTCAGCAGTAATTAAAAAAAGAGTGGATGAGCAGACAGGAAGTAGGAAAGCAGCCACCTTTACATGAAAACATACGCAGCAGCAGCAGCAGCAGCAGCAGCAGCAGCAGCAGCAGCAGCAGCAGCACACAGGGTGCTCGGGCCATAACAGGGCTCAGATAAAAGCAGAGTGGCTGGGAAAAGAGGATTGCAGCTCTGCATTTACAGATAATCTTTGGGACGAGCCACGGCAAAGAGAAACCCAGGAATTCTGTTAACAAAATGAAGGAGAGAGAGAGAGAGAGGGAGAGAGAGAGAGAGAGAGAGAGAGAGAGAGAGAGAGAGAGAGAGAGAGAGAGAGAGAGAGAGAGAGAGAGAGAGAGAGCGAGAGAGAGAAAGAGCATCAAGCACGCTTATCTCTGAAAGGCTCCTGCTACCCAACCGGGTCAGATGTATAAAGCGGTTTTAACCTAATTTCTCACATCCACCACAGCACTCTGACCGCGCCTGACCACAGCCACGGACGGTGTGTGTGAAAGTAAACAGTAGAATGAATCCAGGTTCTTTCCCACTCGTGAAACACGGCTGGAGTCGTTCGATAAATGCTTTCGCTCGCACATCAAACGATTCCTCTCTTCAAACGCCGTTACAGTGGTCGGTCAGAGGGATTTTTCCCCCCCCTTTTCTTTACCATTCAGAACACTTCAAATGTCTGCTCCACAACAGCGAGCGCATTAGCCGTGTCTCCTCCTTGTTCCAGTCTAACAAGTGCATTTAATAACGGAGCACAAACAAGGATAACAAGGACGAGCGGCTTCGGCGGCTGCAACAACTGAGACAAAGGCAAATGAGGTGGCGAGGGTGGAAAAGCAGAGCTGGCCCTTGAAGTAATTTTCATCCATCCTGAGTAATGACTCATCACATGGAAACTGATGGTGAGGATAGATCGAACACCGCTGAGGGGGGTTTGACAAAGATGACACTGCCCCCTGCTGCACGGAACAGCAATTACATCAGACCTTTCAACAGACCGAGACACATTGTAGCATTTTTGTTATTTTCACCCACAATTGCCGCGGACATATGAGCCTGTGTGTGTGTGTGTGTGTGTGTGTGTGTGTGTGTGTGTGTGTGTGTGGACAGCTGCAATTGTATCACATTTAACCTTTTTAAAGGTTGCAAGTGTCTACAAAATGAACTCAAAACATCACTAAGGCCGGGAAGAATTTCTGGGATGGAGATCAAAGTGTTTTAAAGACATCCAGCCGTGAGGCTGCAGATGGCACCAAACCGAATGCCTCCGCCCCAAAGCATGTCGAAAAGTCCCCCAGGTAACAAAAGCAGCACAGTGTCGTCTCAACCCCCTGACAGAAGATTTTACGTTGAGGGAAAAGTTAGAAAAGACAGAAAAATGTCCTCACACGAGTGATGCTGACGGTCGAATGAGCACAGTGTGAGGAGAGCTGTGTTTTCAAACATAAAGAAAGGCTTTAATCGAAAGCTGGGAAGACGTCTCTTTGACTGGGGGTAGAACAAATACAAAAAGGGGCAGATAAGAGCAGGACGTGGAGGGGAAACAGCAGTGCAGAGTGAAGGGACAGTCTCTTTGTGGAGCTTAAAGCTGCCTGTGGCTACAAAAACAAATATCCGTCCTCTTTTCGAAAGAGCCAGTGTCGCAGTTTCAGTCTTTTGAAGTCTCGTCTTCTGTCAGACGGGACCCGAGAGAGCAGCGTTCGCCCCGAACGTCCCTGAGCTCTTCTCCGCCCGTTCCTTCATCAGGCCCTCGATGGTGGCGACCATCGGCTCCCTGTTGTCCCGCTTTGGGACCTGAAGCAGGTTCACCACCGCGCAGCCGGGCTTGGGACGCCGGCGTCTCGACGCCCGTCTCTCCGCGCGGCTCTTGGGCTGAGGGAGGCCGTCGCAGATGCGCGAGCAGGCCGTGGTGATGCCACAGAAGGAGGGGTCGTCCGAGTGCGAGGACGATGCCTCGGAGCTGCCCTCCGACGGGGAGTCTCTAAAGAGGGGCTGGATGAATCTGTGTGCAAAGGGAGTGGGGATGGTGGTGTTTGGCGCACCGTTACACAGCACAGCTCCGTTACTTAGTTCTGAAGGAGCGCTGACAGATGGAGTCAGAGTCTCCACCTTCTCCACAGGTTTTACCTTTCGACGTCGCCTCTGTGGGGGTGGGGGGCGGGGGGGGGGGGGAAAATGTCTGGGGGGGGGGGGGGGGGGGGGGGGGTAAAATGTCTTTTACAATCACTGTTTCAACTTAGCTTTTATTCCATTCACTGCTAACATCATGAAATGTTTCTCACACACCTTTCTGTTGGCTTGAGATAGACTCTGTGTCCCCTCTCCGTGTTGTATTTCATGACCTGCGAGGCAACGATGTAGTTTAATTTCATATTTAAAAAAACAATACCGAAAAAATTGCAATATTTGAACTATTATCTTAGGGTACAGTGTATAGAACTGAGTGACATCTAGTGGTGACGCTGCATGTTACGTCTGAATACCCCTCACCTCACCCTTCCCTTCCCTTCCCAACATGTAGGAGAGCTTTCACTATTTACAAAAACTCAATATATGTTTATTTTGTCCATTCTGAGCTACTGTCAAAACCTGGCTGCCTGTGTACAGAGTGGCTGCTCTAAATGAAATGAAGCTTGTTCTATGGTGACGAACAAGCTTTTAGTCCGTTCTGGACATGGAGACTTTGTCACCTCAATCTTACACACTGGACCTTTAAGGTACATGGACGACGTAGAAACCCATCCTTTAAGCAGAACCCTACCTTCAGTGTTGGATAACTGGAATGACTCAGAGTTTATCAGAGGATACGATGCACTCCTCTTCAACCCTGTCTCCTCGTACTCAGAGAATTGCCTGTTATGAAAGCAGAAAAAAAAATAAAGCATGTAGCCTCTTTATAAAGACGTGAGTCAGAGCTGTGCGATCCAGCTGATGAATGACTGCGTCAGTAAAGCGATTTAATGAGTGGATTTCATCTGGGGCATCATAACCTCTCCATCTACTGCTGCTACATTGCCCAGGCTGACTCAAGTAAAAGTGTGTGCAGATGTCACTCCACCTTTCAGGCCAGCAATAGGTGTCGCTTATGGGTATGGGAGAGGCTGGATCTGTGATTGGACGACTCCTGATGCGGCGGCGATTGGCGCACAGCAAAAGGCCCAGACACACGCACAACGCCAGAGACAGCAGAAGGTAGTTCTGCCTGTCTGACACCTGCAAGACAGACAGGGGGGGTTAGGAATAGCAACAGCAGCGATGTGCGATGTCACAAAAAGGGTCGACATGTGGCGATATATACGATCCACTCGGTAAAAGTATAAACCAGTGTTAACTTATATTCGGTCATTGTGTGCTATATCCATTACCACAGTAATATCAGTTATCCGTTAAAAAAATCGGCGAGGCGTCATTGTCAATGTGTGCCATCATTTGCCATGTTTCGGAAGATTATGATATTTGTGTCATTTATTCACAACTTCACAAAAACAGTTTGCAGAGAACAATTCGTATTTAGAACCATCGGGCAGATTAAGACGACTGACACCTTGTCTCCAAGTCAAAGCTTTTAGAATGGCTTTTCAGTAATTGGCCTTAAGTGCGTCCTGTGGTTAACACACGATTATGACACTCCGACACTTTGTTATTCAACAGAACCTCATCAGTAATCAGCCCACTCTTCAACTTTGATAACTTAACTGTTATTAAAAAGGTGGCTGCTGACATGCATCTAAATGCGACTGTAGCCTGACGGGAACAGAACATGTTGTTCTGCGGTTTTCAGTGATGGCGACAATGAACATTATCACCACTTGTGGCAGCTGTTCACTTCTAATGAACATATTTATACAATACCATTGGCTTTGAGCTGATAGAAGCTAATATGCGTATCTGAGAGAATGCAATGTGCACTCAATCATAAGGTTGGGTTTAAATTAAGGGAACAATAAGACCATAGTGGAGATTTGCAATCAAGAAAGTGCTTCTCTTATGTTTTTTCAGCTTTTGTGACATTATGTGTCACCATTTCTCGTTGAATATGAGTACAAATAAACCACATTGTGTGAATTTGCTGTCGATCACGACCACTCTTGGTCGTAATAGACGACGACGTCCTGTCCGACAGAACAGATATTGTACCATAATCTTGGTCTGAATAAAGGGAATGCGTCACGGCCTGCTGGGCAAAAATCCTGGTGCATCCAGATGACGTGGTCCCATAAAAATGGGGCTAAATTTATTCAGATTAATCCCCAGATGAGAAAGCCCTGATTACAGATGAAGGCTTTGAGCCCCGAGTGTTGTATCTACCTCATTCTGCAGCTCGCTCACTCTGTCTGACAGGTAGAGAACCAGCTGAGTCACATTCTCCAGCTGGCCCTGCAGCAACTGAATGGACTCGGTCTGACGCAGGTCCTATGGGGATAAAAGGACACAGTCTAAATGCAGTCCCGCGCGCACACAGAATAAGTTGTTTATTTACACATTAAGCAGATGTTTGCTTTCCGTTGCGATAGTGTGTCTATACACACACACTGGTTTTAAGCCTTCCACAAAACTCCCGGGGGAACTATCCGTTTCTTTAACCGTTAGATGCTTCACTACTGTGACTGAACAGTTTTCAATGGCGTCCTCTGCAGAGTTCCACGACATGATTTCACTCCGATATGCATCATCAGCTGTGCGACGTGATTTAACCTTTACTCACATCAATGTATGGAAACATTTAAATGATGGTCTTTAGGACTTATCAGGCGCCAATGCTCGATTTTCCAAGTGATGCAAGTACTAAGGGTCTAAAAATGTGCAAATGACTGTCCAGATGCTCTTTACATTCACCCTCCTTTCAGCAAACTGGTACTTTGCTTTGTTCTAGGAAGGTTGCATACAATGAATAGTAGGTCCTTGCTGGTGCTGTTTAATGTAAAGAGACAGGTGCAAATAGAAGTGAACTGAAACTGAACAGATGCAAAAAGTGGATGAAATGAATGAAAAGAGCAAATGTAAAGTAGAATCAGCTGATATTGATGAGCGGGTCACTGTGATTTCCCCTCTTCACTTGAAAATGTTTTGATTCATAGCTATTGAATATAGTAGCATACAGATACTGGTTAGTGCAGCTTTAAACCTAAAGGGACCGTCTGCCTTTAGACCAACAATTCCAAATAACAATGAAAAAATCACTTTAAGATAAACATCGTAAACTCTCTTGATGGTGCACAATAATGATAATAATATTCACATGCTTTCAGTCCTCACCTGCTCCTCGGCCATTTTAGAGGTGTTCTGTAGTGTAATGATGGTTTTGTTGAATGCTTTCTGCATCTCCTCCATCTGCTTTCGATACCTTTAAAAAAAACGCAAGATGTCCTTAATATCGCCCTCACGTAAGATCATGCATTTTGAACAGCAGTGTGCACGTGTGTGTGTGTGTTTGTGCGTGTGCGTGTGTCCTCGTCTCTCACCTCTGACTAAGCTGCTCCAGGTAACGTCCACTCAGCGACATGTTCATCTCCAGGGCCTTGATGCGGTTGTTGAGCCTCATGAACACAGACTCCTTGGAGCTGGAGCCGTGCACCTGGTTACCGTTCTGCTCTGCGGTGCCATAGGTGGTCTCTGCGTAAATGTCCAAATGGGATGGGGAGGAGAGCGAAGGAGGAGCAGCGGTAGGAAGAGCCGGTGGAGAGGGATGAAGCTGGTGACCGTTGCTGGCCGATGACGGAGAGGCGTCGTCGGTGAGGTCCGGCATTTTCGTCTCAGTGACGAATGGGAGGTCTGCGGACGGCTCAGGTTCCGCGACAGAGTCCGGAGCTGGGTGGGGCGGCTCGGGAGGGGCGGTGCTCATTATGGGTGCGGCTGGTGGGTCGGAATCCACGTGAACAGGGGTGGCGGGCAGAAGAGGCTGGGACTGATCTGTCCTCTCTGGGATTTCAAGAGAGGCGTCTACTTCGAACTGAGACTCGTCGACATCCGACTTTTCCTCAGTTGGTTCACCTGAGGCATTTTCCGCCGATGCACCAACACTGGGTGTCACGTAGATGGAGCTGGTGAGAGAGGGGGAAGGCTCCGCTTTCCCCTCTGCGGCCGGGAACACGTGTTGGCTGAGTTCCGCCGTTTGCTCCACCGCAGTTTCCTCAGGAGGCAGCGGCGGAGTCTGCACAATAGGAGCGGTGGCGGTGGATGAATCGGCGGCACTGGTTCCGGGAAGGCTCGGTGTCTGACTGGGTTCCAGGACATGAGGTTCAGACACAGGCTCTTTACGAGACTCCATTGTGTTCTCCCACGGCTGCGCCGCTTCTGGTGGGCTGGCGGCACCACTCTCTGGCTCACGCTCAGAGCTATGTTCAGTTCTGGGGAGCTCGTGCGCCTCAGTGTGGTGCACCTGAGGCTCGGGGCACATGGAGGGGGACAGGGGTGGCTGCCAGGTGGGTGCTGTGGGAGGAATCCTTTGCCGTTTCTCCGTTGTTTGACATTTCCTCTTTTTGGACAGCAGGACTGAGCACTGCCGCAGGAGGTACTCCTGGAGTGTGGCTGCACAAGAGCACGAGGAGGAAAAGCACGGGAGCAGTGCACAGTAACACTGATTCTCTTGTTGCTCACGGTCGTACATCCACTCTGTCTCTTCATCCAGCTCTTCCTCTTCATCCAGAACGGTGATTGTAGAGCTGATATGCTCCTCGCCATCTTCCTCCAGAGGTGTGACTGTTTTTTCCTCCACTGGGGGGAGCTCTTGTTTGCTGGTTTCAGTATCTGGAGTCTCTGACTCTGAGGTCTCTGAGGATGGGGGATCAGTCTCGGGAATAGCAGGATCTGGTGAAACTACTTCCTCTTCAGCGTCAGGACTGGGGGACAGACACATATTAAAACAGGAAGTGTCAGGCACATCGCTACAGACACAAGTTTAAAAACAAAAGAAAAGTAGCTTGTAGCCACTTGCATCAGCACAGTACACACAGGATGTAATGCTGTCACAGCTATTCAAAATTCAAACAGAAACTAACAATTCTGCTACTTGAAATGTATAATAAGAAACTGTAGAAGAAATGTCTAAGCATTAAAAAAGCTGCCTTAAAAACAAACCTCAGATGTTTTAAAATAAGAGCGTGGACATTTTGAATCATTAAAATGTGTAAGGATAGATATATGAACGATTTTTTGACATTTTATCAAAGCAGGTTATTTTTTATGTTATACAAACTTCATAGGAAATTAAGGAAGCACATTTTAAACTACTTAATTAGTTTCAACGTGCAGGTTCGTGCTCATGTCATGTCATCTTGAAGTGCTTTTCAGGTAATCTGGGTCACAGAGTATTGCTACCAGTGCACGTAGGGCCATTCGGGGGATCAGCGTCAGGGCCGGTGACAGGGCCGGCAGGGTCCGATAGGGATTCGAACCAGTCACCTTTGCTTCCAAAAGTGACTGCTCCGACCACTGTCACCCCAAACCGGCCCTCATTTTGCCATGTACTTCCTATGCAGACTTTATATAGGCCACAAAACATTTGGAAATCTAGGGCAGGTTAACCCACTTTCAACCTAGGATTTGATATCTATATCTTAACATGAGCAGCTGCATGTGCAACAACAAAACACATTCATAATGTTAATGGCATTTTGTTTTGAAAGTGTTGAAAAGTCAGATCAGCTACTCACACTGATGTTAGATTCACGTGGGCTGTTTCAACAGTGGTCTCGGTTTGTGCCGAGGGCTCAGTCATGTTCACATCCTGGGATGTTACGTTGGCTAAAAAAGAAAAAACACGTTAGGATTGGCTGCACCAATCATGTCTCATCGAGAATTGATTTTTACATATTTAGGGCAGATAAGGAGAGGATTGTACTTCAGCTACAAATACTTGTGAGCTGCCAGTGAGCACACATGTCCAGCTGACTGCAGGGGGCATACCTTCCTTCTCTGGGCCTCCTCCGAGAACATTGACAGCGATATTATTGACCATAGTCAGAATGACATCTGTAGAAAAGATTCAGAAAACAGGATATTAGGTTAAAGGCACAGTGTGTAGGATTCTGGGACATTTAGTCATAATGTAGTTGCGAGCATTCCGAATGTAGAGCAGCCTTCAGTTCTGATTGCAACTCAAAAGTTGTTGAGTTTGTCTATTCTGGGCTGTCGTACAAACATGGCGGCCTCTGTAGAGAGGACCTACTCGACCAATATAAAACTTAAAGCTCACTCTGGAGTCATAAAAACAAACAGGTGATTAAACACCCATGAAAAGTTCAGTATAACTATTTTATATCCAATTTCTAGAGAAACTGAAATCATTTCCTCCTGGCTTTTACAGACTAACCCTTTAATATGGAGATTCAGATCACCCTCCCTTATCCCTTTCAGCCACATTTACCTTTTGCTGATCCAATCAGATTCTTGGATAACTTCACTTCACCGGGTGCGTATCCAGCAGGATAATCTGTGGGCAGCAGAGCTCTTGTTAAAAACACGTACACTATTACCTTTAAATGCTACCGATACAAAGTGTGGCAGGCAGGTTGGACTTTGTGTGTTGCTCTAGTTGAACCTGTCTCGTCTGCTTGATTGATGCTCTCACATGTGAAGAATGTTTCCTCATCTTAACTCCATGACATGTTAAGCTCTTACCCAGGTCATCGTCCTGATCGTCGAGTCTCTCAGAAGGATCGGCAATCTCCTCATATTCTTCCACCATGCTCGTGCCAAACACCCTGGCGAGTAAGAGCATTTCAACTTTGTTATGTAACCTTCTCCAAACATTTACACGAGGCTGCAAAATCACATCTGTTTTAAGCGCCAACTTAAAAGGGAGTCAAGTTTCAAGTCTTCAACCAAGCGTCAACGGAATAGAGGGATGTATTCAACACTTTCACTCACTCACACACACACACACACACACACACATACACACACACACACACACGATAGTCATTTGTATAAAGGAAGCATCCAGTATTCACTTTGCCTCAAATGAGCATTTTGATGTCAGTTGAGGTATTCAAAGGTTCACCACCTACATTGATTTTATAATATACAGCTTATGTTGTATGCGTTACTTTGAATAATAAGTAACTTTTCTTGTGCGTGTTTGCACAGAAGTTTATTCCACTATTTTGCAGACGTGATCCACAGCCTGTATTTTTCCCACATGCGTCCACGACAGCCTCGGAATAGTTTGATAGTGTGAGCTGAAGCCCCGGTGGCTGCATGCCAAATATTGCATAATGTCACCCGACACCATCTACAGCTCATGCAGAGCGCAACAAGTCATCCTCTAGAAAACAGACTCCACGTCAAATGATTCGAGTTGTTATTTGAAACCAAAATCAGTCTGAAATGAAATATAAAATCATAAGAAAGCGCACTAAAATCAAAGAAATGAACATATCTTTAAAAGGGAGTTGGTACAAATAACAACATGACACGTGTTTCCCGCTCAAACTCATTTCCATATTTGCCAGCTTTACACAGTAAAAGATCCTTGGAAGTCACATTCTCATTGTATTTCCATATTAGGTTATTTACCTTATGAGGCTGAGGGGGCAGAAATGTTCTGAGCCAAAGTGAGAGACCAGCTCTACCTAAGAAAATTGGGAATTGGGGAAAAAAAATCTAAATCAAAAATGATACATTTGTTTCCTACAATGTCTAACACAAACCAAAATTCAGATGTGGATTTGTTACTGATCAACAACAAAGCAAAGCTGTTTTATTGACAAGTTAAAGGTATAATATGCAGGATTTGTGGGTTGATGTTTGAAAACACACAATCAAAGTTTGCTCCTCCAGCCCCGCCCAACAGTACCAGTCGGATTTGGAGCGTGTACAATGTAAACTGCTACTTTGACTATAAACCAGACGATACCTGTCAAAATGTCATCCATTGTGGCTCATTAAAAAAAAGAATGAGCGGGATTACTTTTCTTTACATTGTAAATATTGTCTTTCAGAAAAAAAAGCCTGCACACTATACCTTTAAGACAGAGTGAAAGCAAAAACAGGACTGTAAACAACAATCTGCCTGAGGAAAACATGATGGATGACATCTCAGAATATGATACACTGGATCCCT
>JAFBJT010102775.1:4552-48733 GCA_016785325.1 Chascanopsetta lugubris
CAATAACTCTACAATAAGAGTTGAACTATGGTGGCAGCAGGCTTTAACAGTTAGCCCAAAATATAACTGAACTATACTTCAGGTTTACTTGGTGTTATACTCATAATAGAGATAATCATGTTTCTGCCCCAGGCCTGTATTATCCTTTCAAATCGAACATCCAAGTGAATAGACACTTAGTCTGTTATTGTTGCAGCAGTTTTATTGCAAATTTGTGCTATTAGTTTTCTTGCATGAAAACGAATTTGTTGTGCCGCTGCATAACTGTTTTCAACAAATGGGTTTATTGGGAAAATTATGTGTTCAAAATATGCCAGGATCCACTGTTTGTTATCACATGTGTTGTTTTATCTTAAAGGTCCAATGTGTGAGATTTAGGTCATTTTTGTCACTTCTATTGGTACAAAACAAATCCCAAAACAACTACACACTGACATTTTCATAATCACCTAAATGTATTATTCTTATCCACTACCCTTAAATGAGCCAATTAATGTATAATCACATGACGAGAGGGTCCTCCCCTCTAGAGGGGCCCCCATGTTTTTACAGTAGCAGTGGACAGAGTAGAACATCTTTTTAGTTTTTACGACAGTTGAAGTCTACCATAGGTTCTCCTGCCTGCTCGGGAGGGTACGGCTGAGGTGGTGGATACCACATGCAACGTACCAAATTTTACACACTCTACCTTCAAAGGTGCAGTGTGACATCTAGAGGTGAAGTTGCAGTGACATGTTGTATCCATCACCTTACACTCACCTTCCTGAGGATGCAGGAGAACCTATGGTGACCTCAGTTGTCATTCAAACTCAAAATATGTTAAGTACGTCCTCTCTGGACTATTTGTTTTTAGGGTGATGTAAAAAGCAAGTCATACATTGGGGTGATTATACATTATAAAAATGTCTGGTGTAATCGTTTTGTCATCCCAGTCCTACAGATAGAAGTTAGAAAAAATGACCAAAATCGTACACACTGTACCTTTAAAGGGGACCTATTTTGTCCATTTAAGGGGCTCTCTATTTGTTCTTTAGCCTCTACTATGATGATAAACGGTATTTATAGTCTCAGAAATGCTGTTTTTTATTATTTTTTATTTTTTTAAACGAGCCCTTTTAAAAGTCAGGCATTCCTTATGAGGCTCAAACGCGGGGTTTTGCTTCTCTCCCCTCCCTCCTGAAACGTCACTATCTCCTGAGCTAGCCATGAGGCTAACGGATGCAGCGCATAAGGAACAGTGTTGTTTCCGGAACACGGGAAACTGGGTATTGGATCAAAACTACGGTTGGAGCTTGTCCGCTACGTTACAGGGAGCCTTTCTCTATCATTAACCTTTAATGATTTTACTTGGACTTAAAGTAGTATTTGCTGTCCTCATGTTTCAGAAACACACATACACAAATCTGGCAACAGGTGAATGGTGAATGTGTCAAAGTTGCTTCAAAGTCGCTCTTTTCTAAATTGGCTATTTTGGCTGCAGATTGTGAAGCAGATTGACAGCTCTCATAAGACCCGAACACCTGACAGCTCTCGACAGTGAAGCTTAACACACTTTAGATTAAAGTGGCACTGGAAATCTCACCGGCTAAAATGTGTTTATTTTCATGTTTCTCGGTCAGCAGCCAAAAGAAACAGAAGCATAAACATTTCGTTTTGCAAAAGCAATGCTACATTTTTGGTGAACAATGGTCAAATATACCATTCATCTTTGGTGTCCATGTGAACTATAAAATTAATACAATTACTTTGATATTATATTGATAAGAATATGATTATAATTTCTTATTCTGTGTCTGCCCATATAAATAGAAATCATTTCAGCAGAATCCTACACCCTGGAACTTTAAAAGTGTGCTGTATTGTATTCAGAGAGATCCAGAGGTAAAGTAGCATGTCATCGCCGACCACCCTTTACTTACAACCCTTCCTTTGGAACATGTAGGCTAATGTATCTTTAAGCAATTGTAAACATTCATTACATGTTTTAATTTGTCCGATGTGGCGTACTGCATGAAACGTGGTGCCACATGGCAGTGTCCGTGAAGCAGGTTTGCTCAGAGTTTATTCAGTCATAAAAACATCAATATATTTATTTTAAACTCTGCCAATTGAAATAGAAATAATTTCACCTTAAGTTTACACAATGGACTTATAAACTAAACGTTTCAACATATAGGGTTGTAAAAGGGATCAAAAGACAACACAGATCCATAGCTCATTTGTTTTGAGCAAAAAGAGTTGAATATTGATGAATAAAAAACCCCCAACAAAATTGTTATTTCATAAAACATAATTTAGCAAGCACATCTATTCTTAGGGTGGGCTGCTACTATACTGTAAGAAATAGCCCTCTCTAAAAGCCATTTGTGTTTTTGAGTGTACATTTCTTAGAACATGAGCTTCCAGGCACAAATCGGCTGCCGTGCATCTTGATACAAAACAGACACGTTTGTGTTGATCAATGACACAGCAGTGATGCCATTTGTGAAAGTAATTGGTGCCAGATCTCCCACTCTCCTTTGTTCAGGATTTTGGACTCTTTCTTTCCCCTCTCAATCCCGGCCTCCTCCAATGCTCAGCAGATATCGAGCCCTTATCTCCGACAACATTTATACAAGGTCGTTTGCAGCCACTGCCACACACGCTGTGAATAGCTGCCATTGGTAGTTGATTGTATTGTGAAGGCCGCGTTCTCCTCCTCAGATTCGTGCTGTTTAGCCGTTTCATCTGTGAAGAGATGAGGAAAGAAGATGTGCATTGTGCACATCTGCTGCCTCGATATGTCGGTGTGACAGCGACAGAAAAGGGAAATATTGGCCATTTTGTTTATCACAGCTTTTCGTATTGACATCTTGCTTCAGGCTTTGATGTTTGTTTGTTTGTTGGATTTTTTCTTCATGGAGGATTTGCATGTTAATAGACGAAAAGCTTAGCTTGATACCTGCAGTGATTACTGAGGCTGCCGAACGCAGAGGCCGTGTCATGCACTGGTGTACAAAGTTTTATGTTTCCATTAACACAAATGAGAATCTGCCATCGAGATCAGTACACCTCTGCTACCATATGTTTGTATTATTTTTCTTTCAATCATCAGCTGTCATTTTCTCATACAGATTTTAAGGTGCAGTGGCTTACTAGCCAGTGAGTCCATTCAGTTTGCTTTTATTTGTGTTACTCGCAAATCGTAACACATTAGCTCAGTAATCCTTTCAGAGTAAAGTTGCAGCCTGTCAGTTATTGTAGAGAGAGAGAGACACCTGACAATTCCACCCACAATGGAGTAAAATGGCCCCAGTGGAGAGGAAAAACACCCCCATTTAACAGACTGAGACCTCTGAACCAGACTCGGGGTGGGAAGCCATCTGCCTCAACAGGGAGGGGGTAGAGAGAGGGGAGTGAGAACAGTAACTGTGGCACTGAGGCATGGACAGACTGATGGTTATAATGGTAATCATTCCAATATATGTTCTTGTGTATTTATAATTTGGGGTTTGATTCATAGACTGTATATGAAGATGTGACGTGATGTCACTCGTTGGGTTTCTACAGAGTACTTTTGAAGCAAATTGCCCAATCCTGACTTCTCCTAGTTCCCGGTTCATTCAAAAACGGGCATAGAGGTGGGACGCACACAGAAGCGTGGGTGGGCCCATGGTGCCGTTGCTTCCTACCAGGTTGGCCCTGCTGTCGGTGACTGATTGAGACCAAAATCGAAATTTGTACCAGACTTGTTTCATTCACTTCGAAAGTTGATCATTTTAACACAGGAGTCTGTGGGGATTTGCTCTCTTTTGGAATCAGCCTCCAGTGGTTAACCTGTGAACTGCAAGTTTTATCACTTCCTGTTGTGCTTCATTCGTCCGCACTGGAGGTTGCCCCTCGGTTTGAATGCGATTGAACCGGATCCTGCGTTTTTGGAGGACAGAGAGGATTAACGTGAATTGTGTCCGAGGCAAAATGGAGTTGTGTTCAAACTCATCACGCTTGTGGTCTGATTTGTTATTGCTGTTGGGTTCTTTTGTGCTCCGCCCGGTTCTGTGTTTGCTGCTCCTTTAACATCATGATGTATGTGCTCTTAAATGTCAACTGCTGTACTGCTGGGTTCAGCTTCACACTGTCATTTGTCCTCGTATGGCTCCTGTCAAATCTGCATCACGGAGGCTTCACTATTCTTTAACACTGTAGTTGATATCCAAGACACCATAGAATAACATGGAAAGGTGATGCTAATGTTGTGCTTTAGTGACTTCAATCTGGTTCCAGAACACATCTTTTTTTTAACAGCTGATATAACGACATTTTAGTCGTTGGGTTTCAGTTGTATTGCATAGATTCACTTTTTAGCCCTTGTTGCTTTTGTATTGTATTTAGAGAGATCTAGAGGTAAAGTTGCATGTCATAGCCGACCACCCTTTACTTCAACTTTCCCTCTCAAACATGTAGGAGGAGCTAATGCAGCTTTCAGTTACTGTAAACCAGAGGTGTCAGTCAGTTTAATTCAGGGGCCACATATGCTCCAATTTGATCTCAAGTTGGACCAATAAAATCATAGCTTGATAACCTATAGAACGTCATACACATTTTCCCTTTGTTTTAGTGCAAAAAAAGGACGTTCTGAAAGTGTTCACATTTAATACGTTATCTTTATCCAAAACATTATGAACAACCCAAGCTTGAACAGTTTACCTGCTACTACTGTTACTTGTATTGAAACATTGCAGTTAAAGGTGCAGTGTGTAAGATTTGGTTACATCTAGAGGTGAAGTTGCATTTTATCACCTCACCCTCACCCTTCTGTGTTTTCACAGTTTGTTGTCAATTTGTTGTTTTTGTTTTCCCCGTTCCTTTATTTCACATGTTACGTTGTTTCCTGTTTTATTTTGGTGAGCGTTTTCTCTTCCTGTTTGTCTGCACTGCCTCCGTCTTTACCCTGGTCCCATCTGATTCCTTGATCGTCTGCACCTGGTGTGATCCTCTGATTGTCTGCACCTGGTCCTGGTTCCCTCTTCCCTACTTGAATCAAATCATATCAAATCAAATTTTATTTATATAGCCCACATTTACAAATCAGAGTTTTTCTTATAGGGCTTCACAGGGTGGGTAACATCCTGTGTCCTTAGACCCTCAGGAAGGGTAAGGAAAAACTACTGGGGGAAAAAACCCTTTAACAGGGAAAAAAAAGATTGATTTGCTGATTTGTCCCAGCGCTTTAAGTTTATTTTGCTCCTTGCTAAGTCAAGTGAATTTTTGTTTTCCTTTTGATTCCTGGATGTTTCAGCACCTTTTGTTAATTCCCCTTTTTGCCAGGTTTATTAATACCCTCATGCATTTTTGCTTTGTATAATTAATATCTTTAAAACCTGTTTAGAGCATTTGGATCTGTGCCTCGTGTGTGCCTATCCCTAACATTTTTAGAATGCAGGAGAACCTATGGTAACCCTCAGTTGTCATTCAAACTCAAACGATAGTTAGTATGTCCACTCGGGGCTACTCTAAAAACATGGCGGCCCCCATGGAGAAGACCTGCTCCTCACGTAAACATAAATTAATGGGCTCTTTTAAGGATAATGGGAAAAAAATACATTTCTACATTTATGGGATTAGAAATTCATGAAAATGTCTGTATGTTAATGTAAATATCTTACACACTGCACTTTTATGTCTCTTTTTGTAATTTCTATAAGTTTGAAAAGTCATCTTGCAAACCAGTGTGGACCCTCTGCTGAGCTGTTTGACACCCCTGTCGTAAACATTCATAACATGGTTTATTTGTCTATTGTGGGATACTTTATAAAACACCAGCAGTGCCCATAAAGCAGGTTTGCTCCCATAACACATTACCTCAATCACTACCTAAACTATTTTTTAGGTAGTGTAAACAATTATTCATACCTTCGATAGTATTAAATCATACAAACATCAGTATATTTATTTTAAGCTTCATTTCTTCCAATTTAGAAATGGAAATAGTTTCACCTAAAGTTGGACTAAAACACAATGGACTTATGAAATAAACATTTCGACATATGGGATTCCAAAAGGGATCAAAATAGCACACAGATCCATAGCTCATTTGTTTTTTTAGGAAAAAGATTTCGTTTTATAGTACATATTTCTAATCTTGTAAAGAGTAAGAAGAACATTCTCACAAAAATCCTAGAAACGATGTTGCCTCATTTAAATTGTTATTTCATGAGATGCATTGACTAGATGCAAACGCATCTAGTCATAGGGTGGGCTGCCGCTATACTGTAAGTTAAAATAGAAAATTAATAAGAAAAATGACTAATTAAATAGCCTAATCTAAAAGCCATATGTGTTTTTGATCGTACATTTCATTAGCTTCCAGGCAAACATTCAAAGGCCCCTGAATGAAGAGTGTAGTGCAGAGCAGCAACTCAAATATTACCCCTCCCTGATTAATATTCCCAGCATTATGCTGCGCATTCTACCATCCACTTGAAAGCCAATTACTGTTGAAAAGTCCACCACTTTCATCCCGCAATCTGCAACACCAGGCATGCCAGCCAATATGAATGTGGAGTTTAAGTTTCCCCTAATCTTTTACACAGGATGTTGCCCAAATAAAAAGAGAATGCGCATGAATGCTGCAGGAAGGGTATTTTGCATTCCATTACCGCTCACAGAAAATGAATATTAAATGCCGATTTCCAGGGCAACGTTGACAGAAATCACTATCATTCATCAAGATGCAAATAAATGTTTGTTTCACTGATGACTGCTCTGCTATTTATCACAGTCAAGTTTGATTGAAGTTTTAGATCATTGTTTATTTACTTGCAAACTGTTGTAATTCTATCATCGCTGCATTCACTAGTTTCCCTCATTGAAATAATTGATCTCAGGTCTTATCTGAGTCTCAATATCATTGACTCAGTAAGTCAGGAGAGCATCAACCCTCTGTTCCAGTCTTTTGAGATGAGCTAAGATTGCTCATCTGCTTGTTTACGGTGTGGGGTTCAACTAACGACACCTACAGCTTGATTTTTACCCCATAGCAGACATTTCTGCTAATTAAGGGAAACTGCAACTGTTATTCTAAACAAGAGTCAACAACATCGACTTGTGTGTCCCTATGTGCATTATTTTCAGCAACACATTGAATTATATAGCACCAACATTAAAACCCAGTGAAGGTCTTGTTTGTAAAATGGGAGCCACATACAGTAATTGATCATATACAGGCCTCTCCCCAGAAATTTGGAGTAGGATGGCGTTTGTTGATGGGGGTGGAGGAGCTGCTGGCCAAGTGTGGACGAGGGGGGGGGGGGGGGGGGGGGGGGGCGGGGGGGGGGTTGTGAAGGGGGGGGGGGGCGCCGAGATCTGCACGGGGGCCCGGCGCGGGGGGTGCAGGGGGTGCGTACTGATTGGGCTGCTGCATAATACAGCGTTTCTCTGTGTGCTGTGGGCGCTAAGACTGTGGTGCGATGGTGCGGCGCCCTTATTCCATTCTGTAGGGAGAGCCCTGATACAGCTGTGATGTGTATTTGACACATCCTCAATATTGTCAGTCATGGCTGTGAATACAGAGGAGCACCTCTGAGCTGAATACATTGTAATGCACAGGAGGGACATCCTTGGGTCAAAGACCTTAAAGGTGCACTATATACGATTAGTTGACATCCAGGTGAAATTACATGTAGTATCCGTCACCTCACCCTCACCCTTCTGAGCATGCAGGAGAAGCTATGGTAGACTTCACTTGTCATTAAAACTCAAAAGATGTTTACTAGGTCCACTCTGGGCTACTGTAAAAACATGGTGGCCCCCAGAGAGAGGACTCGCTCCTGAAGTAAGTATACTTTAATGGGGACATACTAAACCTAGTCTACCATAGGTTCTCCTCCATGTTCGGAAAGGATGATTGTGAGGTGATGGATACAACATGCACCTTCACCTCTTGATGTCATCAAATCTTACGCGCTGCACCTTTAAGGATAATGGGATGAATAGATGAAAACATCAGTATTCAAATGCTTTGTAATATTTTTAGAAGTGACATAAATGACGGAAATCTTACACTGCACCTTTTTACGCTGGTTTTGTTTTGGGAGGGTGACTTTTTATTGTCCCTGATTTGTCTCAGATTTAGGAGGAATGTCATGTTGCTCCCCAGAATTGAAATGTGAATTTTTATTTTGATTGACATGATTTTATATCCATGACATTTTGTTGTTTCTAATTTCCAAGAATAAGTACTTTTTAGCGCTAGCTGAACCATTACATGTCTGTTAGGGAAGGATGAGGTGAGGGGTATCCATCTGTAACATGCAACGTCACCAGTAGAGAAATTCCAAACATTGTACCTTTACATTTTCTCAAAGATGGTGTCTGCCTGTTTAGTTATTATCGCTGACGAGGGTTCATTTCTTATATTAGTTCTGCCATTATTCAAATGAGGTTAAATGTAATCATTGAGTGCTGAACGCTGAATATAACTTAAACTCTTGGAAGATGTGTTCGTCTCAAAAAAATGTGATTTTGGCTTCCATTACATTTTTCTGCTCAACCTGTTCCATCTTAGCGTTCATCGAGTTCAATGTAAAGAGACTGTGACTCAAAAACGCAATGATAACAATAATCACACAAACGATCAGCGACCAACTTTCAGATTTCAGATCTCCACCATGACAATGTTGACATTGTGTCGCTTGGCATTTCTTGGATGTTTATGGATGAGTTCTCGTCTGCGGTTGGTCACTTGGTATCCGCTGTGGTGTTGAGGGTAATGGTTGCTATGGTCCCTGCGCTTGGTTACTAGGACAGAATATTGATTCAGTCCTCAAGGGCTGTGGACGTGTCAGTCCACCTATTGTTATGGTAATAGAATGTCCCCGGGGTAGCCAATGGGTAATAATCTTGTTGTGGTCCTGAGAGAAATGAAAAGGTTCTTTACAAAGTGGTGGTGAACTTTTAACCCCAATAAAAACCCTGACTTGATCAGGGTGCAAGCCTCAAACCATCATACGCACAGTTAATTATATTATATTGCTATTTTTCAATGGTTTTTGATAATGACTGCACAGTTAAATCAAGTGGATTATTATTTTTTTGCTGTATTTAATTTCAATGAAATAGTGAAAAGCACGGAACTCCATTATTTCTCCAGGATAAACATGCAACCTGTAGCATTTCCTGTATGTGAGAGAACAGCATGACAGAGGCAGTGGGAGCAGATTAGAGAATAATAACATGAGGTAAGGTGGTGTCCAGATCGAGAGACTTCATCTGTGAACACAGACACACAAGCAAAGCAACCATTCAGCAGTGGGATGGATCCTGACTACTAAAGAGGAGAGAGAGAGAGCGAGCGAGAGAGAGAGAGAGAGAGAGAGAGAGAGAGCGAGTGAGAGAGAGAGAGAGAGATGGGGGAGTGGTGGAGGAGAGAGAAAGGAAGCGAAAAAGCGAGTGAAAGCCTCGACTCGGCAGAATATAAATGTTAACAGGACTGGAGGTTTGGAAGCGGCTTCACTGGTTACGCCGGCGAGAGGTGGACATGAAAACGTCAAGAGGTGGTCTCCCCTATCATCTGAGGATCTGTGCAATCCAAGTGTGACCGGTTCGAGCCGCGGACGCCGGTTGTCAAGCACAGCGGTGGGTCGGTGGGAGGTCCGTCACCCTCTCATTTTCCTTTCTGGAGGAAAAGGGACGAGCCAAAGAGACACGAGGCAAAAACGGAAGGTGCCGGCAAGGGATCAGTGAGCCATTTCTCTGTTCTTTGTTACCTCCATTCACAAAACCATTGCATCCCATTATCACAGCAATGTAGAGGCATTCTCTGTGATTGGAGGAGGAGGGGTCCCATTGACTGCTTAGGCTTAGCACCTCTCTCCAAACGCTAGCCCTTTTCATTTCAGTCCCCCCCCCCTTTTCATCTGTCGCCACTATCCTTAACGTCCGCTGCTCCCTCTGTTTCTCTCTCTCTCTCTCTCTCTCTCCTCCAGTCCCTTGTATTCTTTTCCCTTTTCACACCACTCAGGAATCAGGAGGCAGCATTGCATTTTGGTTGAAGTGGGTGTTTCTGGAGCTGTCATTGTGTTTGGTGCCGCTACAAAGGACGGCGGAGAACAGAGTGAGAGAGACAGCTGTGGAGATAAAAAAGCTGCCTGAAAGGAAAAGAGGGGAACCAGGGGTCTACAGGGACGGCTGACAACCACTGGAAGGTGAACTGTGATGAAAAGAAAACTGTTACAAAGACTGACAACCATTTTAAGGTAGCTACTTATTCAAACCATTACCACCTCTCAAGGGAAAAAAGAGGCAGTGTGGCAAATCAACGTTGCCAGTTGGAGTCCGCTTTTGCTGTTGCTAAGCAAAGTCAGTGACCTGAAGTTGTGCGAGAGACAGTGTAGCGCATCCCTCCACAGCCATGAAAGGGAGCTCAGAGGAAAGCATTGAAAGCACCAGGCCCTCCAACCTGCAGGCTTTCGCCAATATATCCACTCTCCATGGCATGAGTCACATTTTCGCCTATGGGCACATGACTTTCCGCCGCTTCCTTTGGACTCTCTCGTTCCTGGGCTCGCTAGGCTTGTTGATGCTGGTCTGCATGGATCGAGTCTCCTATTATCTGGAGTACCCTCATGTCACCAAGCTGGACGAGGTGGCGGCGACGAACCTCACCTTCCCGGCAGTTACCTTCTGCAACCTCAACGAGTTCCGCTTCTCCAGAATCACCCGGAACGACCTCTATCACGTGGGGGAGCTGCTGGCCCTCCTCAACAACAACTACCAAATAGCCAACCCGCACTTGGCTGAGCCTGAGGTTCTGGCCGCCCTTAAGGATAAGGCCAACTTCCAGAACTTCAAGCCCAAACTGTTCAACATGACTGATTTCTATAACCGCACAGGTCATGACATCAATGACATGCTACTGCAGTGCACCTTTCGTGGAGAGGACTGCTACCCAGTGAATTTCAGCACAGTGAGTATTCATCCTTATCTTTCCGTGCTGTAACTCTGCCTGCTCCACTTCCTGCCAGATCTGACAGTCTGTCTCTTCCTTTAATGTCTGTATGATCTCAGAGAGTTAAGGGTACTTGAGCAATATATTGGAAAAACAGCTGCCTGGCTTAAATGCGTTTGTGCTGGATTAGTGTTAATGTTGTAGTTACTTCTGAAGTGTGGTTACACAAGCTGATGTTGCTGTCGCTTTGTAGAGTACCCGATGTTTGTGTTGTGCCAGGAGCGAGTAGCGTGTTAAACTTATGAGAAGGTTAAGGTCCTGAGATAAAATGCTATACAGAGATTTTCCTTTTTGGCGTTGCCATCGGACTCGGTGACCTCAGCAGCTGCCCTGCTGAATTATGTTTGTGTTGTATGTCTGAGTGGATGGGAACACTTCACCATAAGGTGTTGTATTGGGATTTAATGAAAAGTTTAACGATGCACATATAAGCCTTGTGTTTGGTGGATCTATCTCATGCCTCTGTGACATATCGTTCAAATTGAGATTGTCATGATGGTGGGTTCAGTCTGTTGCTGGTGCACCTGCTATTGTTTATTCTTATCATCCAGATATGTGTTGTTATGCTTTGATTATGCGTGTTGAATATTGTGAATCAGTTTACCTGCTTTGCTCTGATTCATTCAGCACTTCATATGACTATTTATGGAATCATGCATTACTCTTGTGTATGAATGAAATCCATTAAACTCTACATTTTTTCCTATTACCCAGACATTGAATGGTTGATAACACGTTACTATAAATAGACACAGCATCATGAAGTTACTAAGTCCTTGTTTTTTTCTTGAGCTGATTTGGAATGATGGAATAAACCGGCTAAAGCAGGAGAGGGATCTCCAGGTGATATCAGAGATTACAGCCTCTCAAAGATCCACTGTAATCTGTGCTGTACTTTCTTAAAATATGGAGTACACACGCTGGCCTTAATGTAAATCTTTTACTGAAACGAAGCAGGTGCTATTAGAGTAAAATGATGTGGTTGTTGAGATTAACTTTACAATTTTGGGGATACGGTTAAGGTTGTGCTCCAGTCAAAGGTCCAGTGTGAAAGACTGTCAACGTCTATTTTCATTGACATGAAATACAGCCAGAAAGGAGCCTTTTGTAAAGATTTGGTTCATCATGTTGTAATCGTGTGTCCAGTATGACATCTCTTCAAAGGCACAGTGCATAAGATTTGACGACCTCTACTGGTAAAGTTGTGTACTGTGTCGATCACCTCTCCCCTACCATTCCAGTATGCAGGAGAACCTCGGTAGCCCTCAGTTGTCATTAAAGCACAGAAGATGTTTACTACATCCTCTCTGGGCTATTGTAAATACATGGCAGCCCCCTTAGGGTGGACCTGCCACTTGTGTAAATACATGTTAAATGGCTCATTTTAGTTTGTAAAACGCAAGTCATAAACTGGGGTGATTATACATTTGTAAAATAGGCTATATCATTGTTGAGTCATTCTATTTCTATAGATATGAGTGACAAAATTTGACCAAAATCTTACACACTGCACCTTTTTTAAATGCATGTTCAGTGGCGCACAAGCTACTTGCATTTCGTTCGAGTCGATCCCCGCTGAAGAATATGATTTCTTATCTACTGTTGTATCTTTAATAAACCCTCAGGGAAACATTGCCAGCTGACTCCACAATCTTCCAAATTGATCAAACCTTCTCCTGGTAAATACACAACCCTATTTTAATGTAGCTTTTCTATTTACATCCAATACATTGTCCATTGGGAATGTCACCATTCACATGTTTATTCCCAGAGAGCAGTAAAGGCTGTCTGGAGATCCAGTTCATTAATGGGAAGCAAACTGCAAACATGTTGCTCTGTCCGTTCAGGAATGCTGTGCTTGAAAGGTGCAGTGTGTAAGATTTGTTGACCTCTAGAGGTGAAGTCGCACATTAAGCTGCATATCCATCACCTCCCCCTCCCCCCTCTGAGCATTCAGGAGAACCTATGGTAGACTCCACTTGTCATTAAAACTCAGAGGATGTATAGTATGTCCACTCTGGGCTTCTGTAAAAACATGGTGGCCCTCGTAAAGAGGACCCCTCCTCATGTAAATAAACATTAATGGGCTCATTTAAAGGTGCAGTGCGTACGATTTTGCTCATTTCTGTCACTTCTAAAAATATTCCACGACAATTACATTCTTACATTTTCATGAATTTATAATCACCTAAAGGTTTTATGTTTCCCCCATTACCCTTAAATGAGCCCATTAATGTATATTCACATCAGGAGCGGGTCCTCTCTCTGTGGGCCGCCATGTTTTTACAGCAGCCCCGAGTGGACATGCTAAACATAGTCTACCATAGGTCCTCCTGCATGTTCGGTGAGGTGATGGATACAACATGCTCCTTCACCTATAGATGTCACCAAATCTCACACACTGCACCTTTAAGGTTAATGGGATGAATTGATGAAAATATCAGTATTTAAATGTTTTGTAATATTTCTAAGAAGTGACATAAATGACGGAAATCTTACAGTCTGCACCTTTTAATGCTGGTGTTGTTTTTGTAGGGTGACTTCTTCTTGTCCCTGAAATATCCCATGAACTTTCACCTGCCAAGAATTGCTGTCGTCATGCTTGTACAGTCCTGTTGAGATCTCATCCATCACTGTGTTGTGTTGTTTGGATGGAGTGGCACAGAGCAGTGTGTTGTGCTCCCAAAAATGTAATGTCGGGGGGCTTTGGACAAGTGCCAGAACGCCATACCTATGGAGCTGAGTGTTTGGTGCTGTATCTGATAATAATCTCATACAAACTGCAAACACTGCGCCTCACTCACTATTAGAGTAACTGAGTTCATAACCTGTTTCAGAAGCCCCCCCCCGCCCCCCAACTCCGCTGCTGTTTATTAGAAATCCTCGGTAGAAAACATGAAATGGAGACACGTATCTAATGCATCAAGTTATATGTGGTCTATCTGCTGATACGTCCTCATGTTGTTTTCCACTTCAAACACAGAGTAGATTCTGACCGCCAGAGCAACTGATACATAGATAACTGCTGGAGGAAATGTTCATTCCAATCCTCCTCTCAGATTTGTCGAGGGGGATTTACAATGCAAAGTACCGTGGGTGTGATGAGCATTGACCTTGAATAAAAGAATTACATTAAGTCTTCGTTATGAACAGGATCCAGAATGCTTTGCATTGTAATAGACGGATGTGCAAGGGGTGTGTGTGTGTGTGACAATTTCTATAACTAATAACATTAAAGGTGCAGTGTGTAAGATTTCCATCATTCCTGTTTCCATCACCTCACCCTCACCCGTGCATGCAGGAGAACCTATGGTAGACTTCAGTTGTCATTAAAACTCCACTCTGGGCTGCTGTAAAAACATGGCGGCTCCCATAGAAAGGACCCGCTCCTCATGTAAATCTACATAAATGAGCTCGTTTAAGGGTAATGGAAACAAAAGAATACTTTCAGGTTATTAGAAATGGTCAGTATTTTATTGTTATGTCATATTTTTAGAAGACAAAAATGAATCTTACACACTTTACCTTTAACAATTTTAATCCATTATTTGTAGAGTTGTGAAAAATAATTTTCTCAGCGCAAGTTTGATTTAGAAAACCATGTGTTCCATTAGCTATTAATGTAACAATTTTAAAGAACCTTTTGCGTTTTTGTTACTATGAATGTCTTTAAAGATACAGTCTGTAAGATTTGGTGACCTCTAGAGGTGAAGTTGCATTTTGTATCCTTTACCCCACCTTACCCCACCAAGCATGCAGGAGAACCTATGGTAGCCCTGTGTTGTCATTCAAAGATGCTCAGTACATCCAACCTGGGCTATAAAAACATGACAGCCCCCAAAGGGAGAAGCCCCTGCTCGTGTAAATATACATTAAAGGGTTCATTTAAGGGTAAAGTAAAAAGCAAAACATACATTGAGGTGATTATACATTTGTAAAAATGTCTGTTTATAATCATTTTTAATTATATTTCTACAGATAGAAATTGACAAATCTTGGTAGTAGCATTTATCTTTTAATATTCTGGATTCAAAATGACCAGATGACCAATCCCTGTCCTTAAACGCCTCCTCTCTGAACTTTAGTATAATGAAGCACAATTTTATTCAGTCTCTTTGATGAAGAGTCTGAAGTGAAACAAAGTTTAAATCTCCTGCTTCCTTTTGTCCTTATTACTCTTGTAATTCTGAAACCTCCACTAAGGACTCTCCTATTTAAAGACAGTGACAGGAGAGAATGCATTAAGATTTTATATCTATAGCAGTGATCAGAATGGCACTCGGGCCCCATCAGTCCCCTTCAATTAAATCAAGCTGCACCAGATTCCACATGCTTATAGATATTTAGCCGTCCCCTAAAATACCTATGAACGTCCAGGAAATATTCCCCGAGAATCTGGAAGAAAGACCTTATCCTGCAATCATAAAGAAAGTAAAAAAGAATATGAATCTGTACCAAACTAAATTGGTTTCTCCTTGACTTATACATCTGCACTTGAATGGCCGGCCCATACCCATCCAACTGTTTTTGTGTAATGTTCCCAACTAACAAGATAAACAATTGTAGATCGACACATTCTCTCCTTCAATTTGACTTTGTTGGTTGGTTTGATCACTGACATAAATTGTGTAGATATGTTTTGTCTTAGGTAGTGATCCTCAACTGGTGGGTTGTGACCCAAAAGTGGGTCGCAAAGCTGTTTTCAGTGGGTCGCGAGTCTTTGTTCTTTTATTTTGAAGATTTTGTTTGCATTGGAATGCCAATGATGCCCTGTATTGCAAATAGACACGGAGTTTTATTATATAGATGTCAAAAGAAGGCATGTGTACATTGTATGACTTTGTGTCCCATTAGCACATTTTGGTTTTTAATGAAAATGCAGCTTATTAAGTGTGAAAGGGAATATTTCCCTCTCTAGCATCATCACCATCTGCTGGTCATTTTTAATCATTAATCATTAAACGTGTTCTTTGTGTTGGCACACTGTGATTTTCTGTACTACCTCAGGTTCAACCCACACCATATTTTTTATTAAATACAGTTCTGAAGTTGAACATTTTCTTTGATTTGGGTCACGGCTCATCATGAAGGAGTGATGGTGGGTCCCAAACCCAGACCAGTTGAGAACCACTGGTCTGAGGTGATATTTACCATAATCAGTGATTATGAGTCACAGCCAGTGAACGAGAGGTTGATTATCACATTCTCATAGTTCAGATACAGTGTTCACTTTGCAAGTCTTGACATGTCAGACATCCCTCTGGGCCGTATTTCTGTCCATTTCTTGAACAGTGTTTCAAATCAGTATTCATCATCACATTTTGCTGAAACTGAGTCTAAGATGCGAGTCGTCTTTCATCTCTTCACCCAGGCGACATCAGGTGCCAGGGGGATGGGACTTTGCTTCCAGTAGAGTTGAGACTGACTCACAAAATAGCTGTATCAAACCTGAACTCTGTCTGTAGAATTGGGCGTGGACCATCCCCCGACCCTCAGGTCAGAGGAGAGCCCCCCCTAACCCCCTCAGTCACAGCTGCTCCAAGAGAACTGTACTGTTTACTTTGAATTGAAATCTAAAATATATATATCCTACCTGCAAATCAGAATGAAGGTGCAGCGTTGTCTAATGTTCTTGAAATTACAGAAGTGGAATATGCACCTTTTTTAAAGGTGCAGTGTGTAAGATCTGGTGACATCTAGTGGTGGAGTTGTCTTTTGTGTCCATCACCTCACCCTTCTGAACATGCAGGAGAATCTATGGTAGACTGTAAAAACATGGCGGCCTCCATAGAGCGGACCTGCTCCCCATGTAAATATTCATTAATGGGCTCATTTAAGGGTTATGAAAAAAAGTGAAACATTTAGGTGATTATACATGAAAATGTCAGTATGTCATTGTTTATTAATATTTTTAGAAGTGTAAAAAATGTCAGATATCTTAAACACTGCACCTTTTAATTCCCTTGAGTGTCAATGTAAACATTCCTAATGTTGGTCTTAGTTCAGCCTCTGTATGTTGGGTACCTCTGCAGCAGTAACATTTTAGAAATGTCCTCAACGTACCTACTCATACACACAATGAGCGAGTTCTCGGGACATAATCCGCCTCTATTCTCACATGGCTTCACTCTTTTATTTGGGGGCTTGTTGAAAAACCTCTGGACAACTCTGCAGCAACTGACTTCAACATTTTCACACGCGGCCCCTCATGATGATTGCAAAAGAGTATTCCGAGCACAGTGCACGTCTGAAACAATGCCGATTTATGAATTTTGGCGGAGGTCCTCAAAAATGTGGACGCTTATTTCTCCTCTAAAGCTGCAAATGCTGTGGATATATTCATGATGTTGTTGATGTGTCACTGCCGCTGTGTGGCAGCCGTGTTTGTGTACGTTGGCTGATTTGCTATAGTCAGTCAAATCAGTTTGAGGGTAATATCAAAACAGTCATTATGTCTTTGTTTTTCAAGCAGGTCCATAGATATTCATATTTTCACACTAAGCATAGTAATGCTTTTGTAGTTTATATGCCAAAATAAAACAACCTTTTAAAGAATTTGTTTGAATATTGGATCCTAATTGGTAATGTGGTTGAATGGTTTTATTTTGCTTCTTTGCACTGTATTTCTGGACATCATATTGACCTCCGTAAACTTTGTATTGAGACTTGGCAACATAATTGTTACAGAACGTAACGGCTATGTTGCTAAGTATTTCAGTCCATTTTGAAAATTGTCATTGTAAGTGTTATTGACATCGTTGTATTAATTAACAGTAGACGGTGGTACTGTGCATTAACATATGTCCTCTATACCAGACTGAAGTGACAAAAAAAATGACTGAAATCTTACACACTGCACCTTTACATGTGCATCATGGAAAATCATCAGAATTTGTTAAGAAAACACATTTTCACGGAGGGCCACGTCAGCACCACGGTTGCTTTCAGGGGGCTGGTTTTAATTGTGGGTCTAAATGTGATTACTGCTTAAAATATTTTAAAATGACTGTCTTCATACTTGATGATCATTTATTCAAGTTGCAAATATTGGACATGCATTTACATACGTGTAAACACTCTGAATATATGGCTACACATAAAAAGTGGCATGCGTAATTCACTAGAGTTCATGGACAATGTATGCTCTAGGATTGTATTTTTAGACGATCATTTGCCTGTAAGCTCTCACGGGCCACTTGAAATGATCTTGCGGGCAACGTTTGTCAATACGCATGCCCTTGGCTTTTCAACCCTCCAGAGTGCGACCCTTTCAGGCGCATATGTGCCCCAAAACCAAGTGGTGCGCCTAGAAATGTTTCATCGGGCGCACCCTGCGCGGCCGTCAGGGCTTGCATGCGTTGGCCTAGTTGTACGGTATACTGGTACTTAAGGAAGTACTGCAGCACTGAAGTACTCAAAAAGATACTGAACTGTGTTCGGAAAGGTACGGGTATTCTGTACTCTCTAACGAGGATGCACTGCGCCCTGCTCTGCTGCTGTCAGCGGGGCCGGTACTTTCAACAGCCGTGTGTTGTGCATCGTGCGCTGTGTGTGAGCCAAGAACAGTGTCAACACGAGAGAGAGAGGGAGAGAGAGCACAAAAATATTATAAAACCTCTGGAAGTGCTATTAGTGTATCAGCATATTGAATGCGTGTATGTATATATATATATATATATATATATATCCTACATCAGTCCAATCAAAATATGTTCTAAGTCATGCATGTCAAACAAAGGGCCCTGATGGTTTCACAAATATGTTGCCATTATTTTATTTCCCTCGAGGCATAAAGAACAATGACATTTTTTGTAACAAAAAGTACCGTGATACACATTGGTACCGGTACCGATCAATAAGTCAAACTCAACTGCTTCCTCCCTCAAGCCAAATGTGGCTCAGCTGTGTGAGAGGAAGCGCTGCCAGGTCTCTGGCAAGAGAAGCCCATGCTCTGAAGAACCGCCCATGTTCCGAAGAACCCATTTATATTCAGAAGGACAGATCATGTTCAGAAGAACCGCTCATGTTCCGAAGAACCCATTTATATTCAGAAGGACAGATCATGTTCAGAAGAATCGTTCATGTTCAGAAGAACCGTTCATGTTCAAAAGAGACGTCCATGTTCAGAAGAACCGTTCATGTTCAAAAGAGACGTCCATGTTCAGAAGGACAGTTCATGTTCAGAAGAATCGTTCATGTTCCGAAGAGACGTCCATGTTCAGAAGAGACGTTCATGTTCAGAAGAGACGTCCATGTTCAGAAGAGACGTCCATGTTCAGAAGAAACGTCCATGTTCAGAAGAGACGTCCATGTTCAGAAGGACAGTTCATGTTCAGAAGAAACATTCGTATTGAAGAACTGTTAATAATAAAGATTGAGAAGATTGGATCAGTTGCACTGTTTTTTGAATACTTGAAACCCTTTTTTGTGGAATACTCGCTGTGGCCCGGCCTCACCCCGACTCTACCTCCAGCAGCCCCCAGCTAAGTTGAGTTTGACACCCCTGAATTTCAGATAGTTTGGACAGCAAGTGATGAAGTTAGCAAGATAAACAACTCATTGTGTTGAAGCTTCTCCATGGACTCTAGTCAGATAAAGGCCATTAGCCCACATACAGAGATTATCTTTTCATAGCTTTTTAAAACATTATCAGAGTCTCTCAATCTCATACAGGAAATGTCTGCATGTTACTCTGCATAGAATCAGTGAGTCTATTCACAGAGAGGGGGAATTTTTGCTGTCCAGAAACCGAATGTTTCATGAATAAGAAGACGGGGAATGATAGAAATGTAACTTGCACACTGCCTCACAGTCAGGCCTGAAATATCCTTGTCAATCTTGCGCTGACAAGCTAAATATTCCTGCTCGGTGGTAAAGACTGATCGGCAGGGGGAGTACATTACATTTGAGAGAGTGTGAGAGAGAGAGAGAGAGAGAGAGAGAGAGAGCTCTGTGCAGTATTAGCACCAGGTTAGTAAAGGTTGGTGAGAATCAAACATTATTTGAAATATTTTCAATGCATTGCTTTCCGTAATGTTCCCGATATTACAACGTCGGAGTAGGTTTAAAATGTCTGGTAAACAAAGTGCATTCTCGTTTTTTTTTCATCCCAGATTTTCTTTTGCATGAGAAACTATAAATAACTGCTCAAGGAAAAAGAAAAATGCTTTTAGTGAAAGAGAAGACGTCGCCTCGTAGGAGCTGAATTGTCCTGAACTCTACTGGCAGAGGTCCAGCGCTGTTGATTGGCCTGTATTTACCCACCCCTGCACATTCAAGTGTTTAAAAGCCTTTATCCTCATTCATCTCTTTGAGGATGGCTGCAGCCAACCATGTTTGGTCATTTGTGCAACCCATTGATTTTGGCACTCAAGGCTGTGGCTCAGTTCAAGCAGAGTACACAACTATTGTTTGGATAAACCTAAAGACCAGCGTCCCTTGTTGTCCCATTGATCCGAGCAGCCTAAGGTTTGTAGAAGGGTGTTATATGTACTTGTATTTAAAGGTAGACTCTCTAGACTGTCTAGAGTGTGTACGATTTGGTGACATCCACAGGTGAAGTTTTGCATCGATCACCTCACCCTTCCTGTTCGAGCATGCGTTAGGACCTAGGTAGCCTTCGGTCGTCATTCAAGCTGACAAGATGCTCAGTACATGTAATCTGGGCCGTGAAACAAGTGGTTGATCATCATCATACACGCATATGATCATGTTCTGTATTGATTTGGGTGTAATTACTTTGACCAGGGGACAAGGCTGCAGCCATGTCTACGGGAATCTTTGAAGATGAACCAGGAGACTTGTCATTTGGCTACAGAGGCAGTCGGCTGCAATGACTCCGAGACCACCTGACTAGAATGCAGACGACAGGAGCCACTTTAGTTTGAGGGGGAAAATAACAGAAGCTCGAGTCAAGTTTTCAGCCTTACTTAGATTAAACTGTGAGTCGCTGAAATATCCGATGTACTGCAAATACAGACGCTGCCGTCGCTCTGTGGGTTATGAGACAGAAAGTGACACGTTCACCTGAACTGTCGTGCATTTTGTCAGTCTCCGTTTTGTGTATAAACCGAGCGGTGGTTTCATGAGTGGACCGCGGGCCTTGGCAGAGATATGACCTCCTCTAAGTACGATTCTGGCTTCAGCTGTAGTTGTTTCAGAGATGTCTGCTTTAAAGGTGCAGGGTGTACGATGAGGTGACATCTAGAGGTGAAGTTACGAGTTATATCCATCACCCCACCCCCAACATTTCTGAGAATGCAGGAGAACCGTTGGTAGCCCTCGTCATTAAAAGTCAAAAGATGAATCTCTAGCTATTTGTTTACAACATATACGTCTTGACTTGCTTGTTTGACTATTGTTAATACTATTTCTTGTTTATTTTACTCGATTGTTTTTGTTTGTGCTTGTCTGGTTTTGGTTTTGTTGTTCGGCATGTGGACACGTGTGTCGTTGCTGAGATGTCACTCCACTGTGCCGCTTTGCCATTTCCCAAATGGAAAAATATTTAAAAAACCAAACCAAAACTTAATGGGCTCCGTTTTATGGTGGTGGGAACAAATAATACATTTAGGTGATTATGAATTCACGAACATGTCGGTATGTCATTGTTTTGTTATATTCTTAGAAGTCACACAAATGACCCAAATCTTAGAAACTGCACCTTTACGCCAATTTAATTCTGACTATGTTTCAAATAGAGAGTGGAAGGACTATGAGTGGTCGCAGGATTGCACACAGTCCGTGCAAACATGATCCGTAGAGAAAGTATTGATTTGATGAGATGACGCCACTGTGGAGACACAGGTTTGAGTGGTCATTCATATTAGCCCTTGTCCTGCAGTTTAAAATGATTTGATACAGAAATACTCGAAGAAAAGGTCAGTCTAGTTTAATTCATGATCTGACTGGCAAAGAACAGAAATACAGATAAACAAAAGATCATGTCGCTTTTATCAAACAAGGACTTCTACCTCCTTTTCCTCTGGTGTTGCCTGGCGCACCACACAGATGTTTAGACCTTCTGTTTGCATGAGTGCTTTTTCCATTAAAGTACAGCGACACAACGCGGAGGCTCCAATGAATATTTCTTTGAGCAAATGGCTTCTGCCTCCTGCCTGTTCCGAATGTTTATTAATTTCCTCCAAATCTGGCCCACAGCTCCAACACGGGCCGCTCCTTTAGTCCTTTTACATTCGAGTTCATCGAGCCACTAATTGCACCGACAGACTTGTGCAGGGGAAATCATTTTGCTTGTCATTACCTTGATTGTGACCTGCGTCCGCCATCGAAAACAGGACTGTGCTGCTCGGCTCATTTGCATTCCTGGGCCTCTGTGCTTCGTTTATCTCCAGCTAGACTTGATTAATTTATATTAAGGCCAAATTGTTAACGTGCTTCCCCAGTATTATGTGAATGTTTTTTTTATTAGAAAAAAAACACAATCACTGTTCTGCTTTGTCAGAAATATTCCCCATAAATGCATTTAAAGGTGCAGTGTGTAAAATTTGGTGACATCTACAGGTGAAGTGTTATGTTGTTTCCGTCACCTCATCCTTCCCATCAGAACATGCAGGAGAACCCATGGCAGCCCCCAGTTGTCATTCAAGCGCAAAAGATGCTAGTTCGCTCTGGGCCTCTGCAAAAACATGGAAGCCCCCGTTGGGAGGACCCACTCCTGATGTAAATGTACATTAAAGGGCTAATTTTAGGGTGATGTAAAAAGTCATACATTGAGGTGATTATACATTTTGTAAAATGTCAATATATCATTGTTGTGTAATTCTATTTCTACTGATAGAAGTGACAGAAAAATTGACAGAAATAATACACACTGCACCTTTAAGGAACTGTACTACTGTAATTTACATTAATGTGTATTTACACGAGGAGCCGCTCCTCATGTAAATATACATTAATGGACTCTTTTAAGGATAATGGAGAAAAAACTATAATAGGTGATTATAAATTCATGAAAATGTCAGTATGTAATTATTTTGTAATATTTTCAGAGGTGACAAAAATGACCTCACACGCTGCACCTTTAATGCAATAAACATGGAGAGACTGGTGCGCTGCCTCCTCTGGCTCATTCTGTCTTCATTAAACCCACTTAGTTTGCTGTAGGTGCATTACGTCACAATTTTCTCCCATTTCTTTTCTGCTGTAATAACCATGGTCAGTGTTCTCATCATCCAAATCCTTTCATTTGGGGTTCATGCTAAGTCCCGAAAAATCCCTTTTTTCAAATTCACACATGGGTTCCTACTGCAGAGCAACATCACACTCCCTTCATTCTCATTCTGCATCGCACAACGGACCAATGTTAGAATACAGTGAAAATACCCACTGCAATTTTCACAAAGCTGAACAACACACACTTAAATGTCAGAGAGGACGAAAGGAACCTGGGAATATTTACATAAAATGTTTCTCACCTCAACACTTAACCCTCATTTGAACAGGGCCTTTGGATATTCAGTTGACTTACACACACTATCACACATACTGTACACATGTAGTGTATATGTACTTTAGTAATATGCTTAGATTCTTTGTAATTCTGCTATAACACCTGGTATCTGTACTAGCTGATCAAATGTAGAGCCAGAGTTGGTTCAAAGTGTCACAGCCAGAGTCTGAACTAAGACAAAGCAGTTGAATCACATTACTCCAGTGCTTAAGGCCCAGCCCAGGCCACCTGTATCATTCCGAATTGATTTTAAAACTCTAGCTGTAAAGCTTTAAATGGCTTTTCTCCATCTTAAATCTTAGGTTTTCTTCATTTCATGGTGTAGCCAGATCGCTGTGCTACGCTCTTACATTTTCCTCATGTGTCCCATAACTGAACAGATGAGGCGTCTTAACTGCGCAACACACTGAGCCTGGAAATGTGACTTTCATCCTTTAAAAAAGAAAAGACATTAAAGATTCCATCTGGCCTCATATTTAGAATGAATAACTTTGTAGTAAATGCTTTTGATCATT
This sequence comes from Chascanopsetta lugubris, assembly GCA_016785325.1. Lineage (NCBI taxonomy): Eukaryota > Metazoa > Chordata > Actinopteri > Pleuronectiformes > Bothidae > Chascanopsetta > Chascanopsetta lugubris. Next base: position 28,527 of record JAFBJT010102775.1, read on the forward strand.
GGTTCCAAACATGTCTGGCATCGGGACCCGCCATCACCCCGAATTCAAGGAAAATTGTCTTGGATTTATTTAAAGGTGCAGTTTGTACAGTTTGGGTCATTTTTGTCACTTCCAAAACAATAACATATTGACATTTTCATGAATTCATAATCACATAATTGTTTTTTATTTTTGATCCATTACCCTTAAAATAGCCCATATTTACATGAGGAGCGGGTCCTCTCTATGGGCTCGCCATGTTTTTACAGTAGCCCAGAGTGGACATATTAAACAACTTTTGAGTTTGAATGACGACTGAAGTCTACCACGGGTTCTCCTGCATGTTCAGACGGGTGAGGTGATGGATACAACATGCAACTTCACCTCTAGATACTCCCAAATCATACACACTACACCTTTTATGAAAAGATGGAAGTTCGAACATGCAAAAAGTTTCATAATAACAAAAACAACCAGCAGGTGGCGATTCTTGAGAGGGAAATATTCCATGTTACACTCAATTAACTGCGTTTGAATTAAAATCCAAAATGCGCATCTTAGGGGCACAAGATAATACAACATACAAACTTAGCTGCTTTTCTTCCATCTGTGAAATGGAGGAGGTGTATTAGCATTTCAGGGCATCGTGTGAATAGATAGAACTCTGATTCTTAACTTGGCCTTAAAGGCCGGCGACCCACTGAAAACACGGCCGCGACCCACTTTTGGGTTGCGACCCACCGGTTGAGAACCACTGTTTCAGATCTTCACTAAGGATTTTACATATATTTTTATTTGGATTTTTTTTTTCAAATCCTACCATTTGAAGCTTTCTACCAGAAATTAAGTCAAATGAATGTCTCCAAATGATCTTATCCTATGTCACTGATAAATGGCCTCAGTTCTAAAAATACATCGGCTGGACATGAAAGCAAATGTAAACTGTGAATAATTATTGTTACAATATTGCCATTATGAAATGTGTTATCTTGTGTCTCAACCCTCACCCCTGCTTGTTTAATCTCTTCCCATGGAAACTGATTTCAAAGGAAGAAGCGAAAGGGGAAGCTGTTGCTCTGACAGGGACATACAGTGTCTCTGCCCTTTGAAAATTCATTATATCATAAGAGTTTTCGTCTTCATTTACTGGATCCAGCTCGGCTCTTATTACACTCTGGTTAAACAACTGATTTTCCACTTCAAATGAAGACCATTAAACGGCATCTACTGCCGAGCATTAAACTGTTCCGACCATCAGGGAGAGAATCATGTATTGTGGGATGTAAATTTATGAAAATATAAAACAATTAGATGCATTTTTTTTCACATTCACATGAACCAAAAATGATTTAAACATGACATTGCTCTAATTTTTGTTTAAAGTGCAGTGTGGTTTAAAGTGACATGCAGGAGAACCTACGGCAGACTTCAGCTGTCATTAAAATTCAATAAATGTTTAGTACGTCCACTTTTACTACGGTCAAAACATGGCGGTCCCCGTAAAGAGGACCCCCTCCTCATGTAAATATACTTTAATGGGCTCCTTTTAGGGTAATGGGGGAAAAAATCAAACATTTATGTGATTATAAATTCATGAAAATGTCAGTTTGTAATGTTTTGTAATATTTCAAGAAGTGACGAAAATGACCGCAATCGTACACACTGCACCTTTTAACAAAAACACAAAACCATGCGATCTGTCTTCTCTTGACAAATTCTTTCACATGAACGAAAAAATGATGTTAAACATTACTTTGATCTAATCTTTGTTCAATCACAATGAATCGCCTTTGTTCAACCTGATTACTCTGACCATTAGCCGCTTAAACAGATCAAAGTTGGACAAAATGGTCCGTGATGAATGTGTCCCCTCGGTTTGAATCCGGTGGGCCCGTCTGTTGCCATGGCAGTAGCCTGCGTGCCACGCTCCTCCGCCGTTATCAAGAATCGCATTAGTCCACGTTCAGTACAATTACCTGACTCATCTAGCCGGTTTTTCAGGTGCAACGGCGGCAACCCCCCCCCCCAGTTGCCCTTTTCGGAGACGTATCACAAACATTTGACTTTGGGTATTGAAGGGAATGACATCTCGCTTCCATGCTGATCAATACATTGGATCGGTGAACATTACAAACTGCTTAAGGAGGCGGCTCTCGCTCAACACGATCAATATGTGTCACATGTCAGCATATGGGGATTTTTTTTTTTAAAAGGAGCCATTTGTCATTTTGATATCGTTGCATTTATCAACACTAGATGGCAGTATTACGTGTAAGGCAGTGATCCTCAACTGGTGGGTCGCAGCCCGAAAGTGGATCGCAGACCTGTTTTCAGAGGGTCTTGAGCCTTTGAGGTTTTTTTGAAGAGGATTTCTTGTGCATCAGAGTGCAGTCTATTCATACTCCTGAACAGAAGGTGGCGATGACGCCCTGTAATGCTAATAGACACCCGTTTGATTATACTGCGGACAAAGGAGTATGTATGTTGTTTTACATCGTGTCCCTAAATTACACATTTAGATTTGAACTAAAACAAATGCAGCTAATTGGGTGTAAAAGGGAATATCTCCCTTACGAGCATCGTCACCATCGGATACTTTTTTAAACTTCAAAGGTTTGAAAACAGCCTTTTGTATTGTCAGAGGATTGAACTGAATGTGGGACCAGGTAGATTTTCATCTGTAGCTCCCATGATCCTTTGCTGTTTCTCATCATCAAACAGTCTTTTCTCATTGTTTTGATTAAAGGTGTAAGAATTGGTCACATCGAGTGGTGAAGTTGCCTGTTGTGTCCATCACCTCGCCCTTGTGCCTTGATGTCATTCTTCTGAACCTGCAGGAGAACCTATGGTCGCCCTCAGTCGTCATGGAAACTCAAAAGAGGTTTAGTGCGTCCACTCTGGGCTACTGTATAAACATGGCGGCCCCCGTAAAGAGGACCCGCTCCTCGTGGAAATATACTTTAATGGGCTCATTACAGGCTAATGGGGCAAAAAATAATAATTCAGGTGATTATTAAATTGTCAGTATGTGGAAATATTTTTTCGACCAATAGAAGTGACAAACACACAGTCACACACTGCACCTTTAAGAGACGCGTGGTCGCCGGAGTTGTCGTATCATATTTGTACCATTCAAATGGTAATTGTTTTTCTGATGACCCCTTAAAACACGTGACTGCAGCTTCGACACTGATTAAATGCAGCTCTGTCTAGAAGGTTCATGTGAGCTCATTAGACAATATCACATTATGGGCTACATTTACACTTTAAAAGTTTTTTTTTGGAGAAGTGGCGGCTTCAGAGTAGCAGCTTCTCTCAGCGACAGGCACAACAACACAATCTTGCGATGCAAGGTTTCCATTGTACTCGTGAGTGGTGATTGCTCCACATGATGACAGCTGTAACCAGTTCCACTTTATTTGCCCTTCCTTTGTGGTTTGGAGAGACGTGTGGTATCACCCGCCCCCGCCCCCCGCCCCCGCCCCCTGAGACTCATTATGTCTGTGGGACTGGAAGATACAAAATAATGGTTTCACTGGGGACACGGTTCTCACCATATCCATGTTTCCATGTTGCTGGAATGCAAAGCTGTCCATCCTTTGTTTGTTTGTTTGCTTGTTTGCTTGTTTGCTTGTTTGCTTGTGTCACAGTGCTGGGCTGTTGCTATGTGGACACTCGTGTCTCTGTGTGCGCCCCCTCCAGAGGGGCTGTCGTCATGGTTATCCAAATGTGACTCAGGCTGGCGCATTTCAAATTTGCAATGCCTTTTTAAGTCTGCGCACCACCTGTGGAGGGCAGCTGAATGGGGCAGCGCCAGAAATGCACAGAAGGTGTTGAGAGTGTGCTCACTCAGTTTGCACTCATGCTAATGTTGAGGGAGCATCATGGATCAGACCCATCGGTTTCAACAAACCACTGCCAGGTTTTAGATCTGCTGAGGTTTTCAACTCTAAATGCAGCCGTAGCTCACACGCTAAGTGACAGAAAGCACAGGACCTGCAACAGATTGTGGAAACCCAACGTGGTGGGCAGAGCGATCTAGAATATCCGTAGTATCGATACCAACGCCGGTATCGGTATTTGTCGATACCTGCTTGATGAGCTCGATGCTTGTGTGTCAGTTTCTCAACAGCCCTGAAATCGTAGTGGTGGTTGCGCCTGAGCAAACAAACTTCGCCCCTCATGCATTCATTAAAAAAAAAAAAAAAAATTGATTTTCATTCACAATTACATATCGGTGATGCATTCATTTCATAACGTACGATGCAGCGCTCTCCCCTGCTTTCCTAAATAAGATCGGTATCGCTCACCACCAGAAAACAATAACATGGTTTATACAGCGCTGTATTGTTATCTGTGCTGTAACTGTAATGACCTTATCTGAAATGGCTCACTCTGATTCATGCCCAAGCAGGAGTGGTGACTCATCTTGTTTAACTTCTCAAAGTGTCTCCTTGTCTGCAGCAGAGGTTCGTACCTGCCTGCCTCCCGCCTCTGCCTGTAAAGCTCAGCTGCTGCTGCTGCTGCTGCTGCTGCTGCTGCTGCTGCTGCTGAGTCATCCTTGGCCCCCCAACACAGACCACGCCTCCGACCAGTGAGATTAGAAAGTACCGCAAATAATGTTGTCGCTTTTAAAGGGACAGTGTGTACGAGTTGGTGACGTCGTCTACTTGCGATGTTGCATGTTGTGTCCATGGCCTCTCCCTCGCCGCTGGAGCCGGCAGGAGAACCTCAGGAAGCCATCAGTTGTCATTCAAGCTCCAAAGATGCTCGGTACGTCCACTCAGGGCTTTTGTAAAAACATGGCAGCCCCCATGGGATGGACCCGCTCTTGGCGTCAACATACGTTAAAGGGCTCATTTTAGGGTTATGCAAAAAGTCGAACATTGGGTTGATTATACACTTGTAAAAATGACCTTACATAATTATTCTGTCGATGAAGAAGTGACCAAAAAAAATGAGGGAAATCGAACACACTGCACCTTCACGTGCATTGTGTGTTATTGTCTCTCCTGTAAAGATCCCTGTGTGTTTGTGTTTATCTCTCGCAGCTCAAATTGACCCCAGCTCTACCTGCTCATTGTTTGAAATGCTTTGATTTGCATAAGAGCTGTGATTGCTGCACAATGGGGTAATTACTCAAATAATGCAACACTGTATAATGTATAATCCAACACACCGAGAGTGGCATTTCTAAATGCAACACTTCTATCATCCCCTTTTTTTTTTATTGAATCTCCGACTTCCCCTGCCTCATGTGAGCCATCAGAGTTTATTTCGAGTCTATTAAAAACGGCTCCTGTCAGAGCTGTATTAGTATTCCGTGACGGTCGCTGTCTGATCCCCAGATGGAGCCTCATGACGATGCTTGAGGTTCTTTTTGAAATCCATTTCTCTGTTGTGATGCTGCGTCCAGCTGCGAGCGTGTGAAGCTGCTGCTGGTGTCCTCGTAGTACGTGTCAGTGCCGTCTGAAGCCAGAGGAGACATGTTTGTCTCGTGTGGGCCGTGGGAAGGCTCTCTGCAGACAGGTCCGCGTCTCACTCTGCTTAGTCAGGCCTCGCACGCCCGAGGCGCATCACTCTCTGCCTGCATATAAATGAAAGCAGATAGCCTCGTCCATGCTTTATTATCTGCGCTGCTGCCGAGCGCCTGTTTCAAACCTCTCACCAGGAGACGTGCCGCACGCAAACGGCTAAAGACGGGAACATCCACTTCCCTCGCGCGCTCTGGCCGACTCGGCCGGTAAACGACCACCGACGCAAATCTCAGGTTCAGCGCAAATGCACGGTCAGTGATTGGCTGCGGCGGCAGCGGAGCGACTCCCTTGTTTGCAAAGGCTACATAGGAACGGATTTGTCATCTTGGGAAATGAGTGGAAATGCTATGACTCACGGCCGTTACGTGGATCCTCTTACTGTTGTTTCAGGACAGATTTCTCAGGGGCCATTGTCTTTACCCGGAACATGATCAGTGTCTTCGTCATGTTGTAATTAGCGCGCTCACACCAGCCGCCCGTGCAGAGCGTGGCCCACATGTGTTTGGTCGGTGACGCATTTTGCTGTACCCAAGCATATTGGACTGGGAACAGGACAATATGAGGCTGTGGTGTTGACTGCGGCTGGACGGGTGGAGGATGCTCGTCCGCTGACCTTCCCACACTCACTCAGGATTTTTGGACACTGCATTAGGACAGGGACGAAAATGCCGCGTCGACCAGGGGGTGTCAAACTCATTTTCACCGAGGGCCACATCATTTGCATTACTTCAAAAAAAAAAAAAGAAAAAAGTATGCAAGCACGTAGCTCTATGTTATTATGATATAAATGAAGACACCGGTCTGTATAATACTTGTATTTTTAGACAATCGTTCACCTTAAAGCTCACATAAAATGATGCGGCGGGCCAGGTTCGGCCCGTGGGCCAGGTTCGGCCTGCGGGCCAGGTTCGGCCCGCGGGCCACGAGTGGCACCTTCCACTCTCGTGCAGAGGAGAAGACGGCAGATCTGATTTCATTGCCACCGATGTGTGCTGACTCTTTTCCACTGGAGATGCGCCGACAACATACCTGCTCGTTTCACAGCCCGAGGGCCACTCTTTTATACAGGAAGCTAAATGAGCAAAAATATGCTTTTATTCTGAAATGCTTCCATTTCCTTCGTGTGTGATTCTGTCATGCTTGATGTTCACATGCAAGGGTGGAGCCAATCAAGCCCAGCTGCGTCCTCTGCTCAGACCCCACCCCCCCTCACTTCCTTAGCCTTCAAAATAAAAGTCCGAAGTTCCTAAACCACCCCCATTCGTTTCCAGTCCACATTTGCCTTTGAAATGAGAATGTTCACGAAGCCAGTCACTAATCTAGACAATGTGCACCAGATGAACTCTTGACACTTTTGTCATGAGTTCTGGGAACTTTGTCTTCCCCCCCCCCCCCAAAAAAAACACCCCCCCCAAAAAAAAAAACTCCTATCTGACAAAGAAGCTACTTCAAAACATTTCACTCTCTTTAATTCCAGCATAAAATGTTTCCCTCCCGGCACAATTCAGTTTTGAGACTTGTGAGCGTGGAGATGCTGCGGCACCTTAATCTTCCATGGCTCAGAACCTCTGTTCACACATCCATCAGGGTTACAGCCGAGTACTGAGTCAAACTGCCTCTGCACATGATGGTTCGTCTAGTGAGAACCAATATGTTTTCATTTCAAGTGTAAAATGCCATCCTCAGTTTGGTGATTAAAGGTGCAGAGTGTCAGATTTGGCGACATCTAGAGGTGAAGTTCCTCGTTGTATCCATCACCCTCACCCCTCTGAACATGCAGGAGAACCTGCGCTAGCCCTCAGTTGTCATTGAAGATGTTTCGTATGTCCACTCTGGGCTACTGTGAAAACATGGCGGCCCCCTGTAGCAAGGACCTTCTCCTCGTGTAAATAAACAACAATCGCCTCATTGAACTCCTTTAACACACGACATAACACACACACTCTTCAAATCATCCCCGTGTGTTTCTTTTTAAATTCTCTGCAGCATGTGTTGCGTAACCTCCGTGTCCCATAACAGCTTATCTGCTCTGTGCCTTCCTCGGGTCTGTGTTTGCGTCCACTAATCTAAATTGCTAGCGGGGGGAAGCTAATACAAGGGTTTAAGGCGCAGAGTCGAAAATCTGCCTCGGCCCTTTCATTATCCTGATGAACTCATTATGGGTCTGATAATTGTCCTCCGTCGCCACAACAGATTGGAAGTGTTTGGCGAGTGATATTTCACCCCGGGTTTAGTTTTTACAGTTCAGTTCGGTCTGATGCCGTTAAACATAAGCAACTTCACAAGTCGAGAGTCACCAAGACGTACCAACACATATTTAGAAGAGACATCTTCATTTATCAGGCAGTTGGAAGGTGCAGTGTGTGAGATTTGGTGACCTCTAGAGGTGAAGTTGCATGTCGCATCCATCACCTCACCCTCACCCTTCTGAGCATGAAGGAGAACCTATGGTCGACTTCAGTTGTCATCAAAACTCAAATAGTTTTTAATATGTATATGAGCTCATTTAAAGGTATGGGGGGAAAAATCAAACATTGAAGTGATTATAAATTCCCGAAAATGTAACTGGATGTAATTGTTTTATAATATTTTTGTGACCAAAATCTGATACAATACACCTTTAGATTTTGATTATATTTTCATGAAATTCAGAACTGTACTTTTGATCGTGCACAGGTTATTATGCTCCGATTCCACTGGTCCTGCCCACTTGAGATCAAATCGGTTCCGTATGTGGCCCCTGAAGTCCAATGAGTTTGACACCCCCCATCTAATATTTGAAATACTTTCGTATTCGAGAACTGCATGAACGGTTTTGGCATAGTGATTATTTTTTGTATTTCAAAGCAAACTAATTGGCATTTTGTCACTGCGGATGCTTTTGTGATTGCAGTTTCATTAGGGATGATTCTGTCTGTTTGATCATCTTCCTCTCACACATGAATTATTGAACAATGAATGAATTGATGAAGCGAGAGATGGAACATGTGACGAGATTAGCCGGCTCCGTGGGAATCTAGCTTTCTGGGAATTGGTCTGTGTGGGGCTCAGATTGAAGATTTTGGGGCTCAGATTGGAGATTTTGGGGCTCAGATTGGAGATTTTGGGGCTCAGATTGGAGATTTTGGGGCTCAGATTGGAGATTTTGGGGCTCAGATTAGAGATTTTGGGGGGAAGATGGAGGGCTCCGCGCGGTTTGGACAGATTCTGGATGCCGAACAAACTCCTGCAGGAAACAAACTAAAATGTCCAGATCGGACAGAAACAAGTCTCTGTTGTGGTGTCAGCCGTGGGAGATGATCTGCGGGCAGGTGGTGCATAGATACAGCTCCTTATGTTCTATCATCTGCGTGCCCCTCTTCTGAGACCTATGCTGTGCCACCATGTTTTTCCACACATGTCATTAGAGGCATTTCCCGAGCAAGGGCAACGCTCACCTCCTCTGCTGTTCCTCCTAATTTGCCAGGTTACACCCTCCCTCGTCTTTGCTCGTCACAGACTGTCCTCACCTCCCTCACGTCTCCGGCCTCCCTCACCTCGGCCCAATCTCATTTTCCGGGCTGATTTCCATTTTCTCGTCTCGTAAGCCAGAGCCGATGCGAAGTCGTCCCTCGTGAGTGTGAGGGAGCCTTTCCCGACATGTTTGGCACAATAAGGCAGTCACATTTTTTTATTACTGTTTAAAGCAGTGGTTCTCAACTGATCTGGCTTCTTGACCCACCGTCAAACCTTAAAGGCGCTGTGTGTAAGAACTGGTGACCTCTAGAGGTGAAGTTGCATGTCGTATCCGTCACCTCGCCCTCACCCTTCTGAACATGCAGGAGAACCTATGGTCGACTTCGGTTGTCATTCAAACTTAGAAGATGTTGAGTATGTCCACTCTGGGCTACTGTAAAAACATGGCGGCCCCCGGAGAGTGGACCCGCTCCTCGTGTAAATGTACATTAATGGGCTCATTTTAGGGTAACGCAAATAAATAAGACATTTAGGTGATTCTAAATTCATGAAGATGTCAGTATGTAATTGTTTTGTTTTTCAAAGTGAAAAAAAACAAACCAGAATCTTGCACACTCAGGTTTGAGAACATTGTGTTTGATCCGTGAGGATTCTTCGTCATTTTCCTGCTGCCTTCCCCAGCCAGTTAGTGTCACCAGTATTGTGATGTAGTTTCTCTTTTCATGCCTGCTCTGTTTCGAGATTGTTATTGCCGTTCATGCAAAGTGCTAAGTACTTCTTATCGTGCACTTCAAACACTTGCTGCTCGTAACATCTGTCACATGCTGGGGAACAGAGGATTTTTCCCTCGAGCGCCGAGTTGTGTGGAAAGCCGGGTTTTGCAACCTCTGTGTGCAAAGTGTCATCCATGGAAATGTGTTTTCAGATAGATCCCTAAAGTCATCTCCATCTAAACCAGTGGTTCTCAACTGGTCTGGTTTAGGGATCCACCATTACCTCTTAATAACAAGCCACGCCCCAAATCAAGGCCGATTTATTCAAAGGTGCTGCAGTTTATTGGTGCACTGAGGTTTCTCCGCTCTTTTGTCCTCAATATTAGAAAATCCATATTTAATGTAGACAGCGTCGTACTTATGATTCGCCATTGGTCAGTTAGCATATGTCAACAAACTCTGGTTTTCATCTATCCCTGAAATTGTCTGTTAGCATTAGACGGCACTATCGCCACCTACTGTTAAGGAGTGTGAATAGGCAGCACTTCGATGCATAAAAAAGATCAAAGCACAGAACTTTTGGGTCGCAACCCAACAGTTTTGAGAATCACTGATTGAATATTCTGCACAAATTTTTTTAAAGAAGTAAGATTTGAAAATGGGATACTTTTGATTTTGTAGACAATATCAGTCTATTTGAATAAATACAAACAGTTCCCTTATGCGTAGAAATACAGAAAAACACTCATTTGAAAAACAATTTGGACTGAAATGGCGAGTGGTTTTCTAAAGTGAGACTTTTATTTTGAAGGCTGAGGAAGCGTGGGAAGGCGCTGTGAACGGAGGCTAACGGGACGCAGCTGGGCTTATCCTGGCATGACAGCACACACGGGAAACAGAAGCATTTCAAAATAAAAGTATATTGCGGCTCATACTCACGGGCCGTGAATTGCCCAGGTCTGTACAGTTCGAGGCTTCATTTGAGAACGACTGACGTCAAAGTAATAAATGCAATTATCATGATGCCACACCAAATCTCTAAATATCACATGGGTGCAACTTGATTTCCTCTGCAGTGCAGCCTCCCCCCCGCTCGCTCGGTTAAAGCCCCATATGCCACAGTCATGTTCTGGCAGAATGGTGCTCATCTCGCACAAGGGATGAGAGAGAGATGCCTCTTTCCTCCAGCAGGAGAACATTCTCCTCTCCTGCCAAGAGTCTCCCGCTGCACTGCCACCTGAGCATGTGTTGTGAGTCTCGTCCCACCAGAGGACCCCTGCATACGGCCCCCAGACTTCCTCATCAAGCTGTAGTCCCGCCATCAGACACCGGCGTGCACCCTGGCACAGACATGTATGAATTGCCCACGATTGGAGCCATTTTTTTTTTTTCTTTATGCAAGTGATTAAAGGTGCAGTGCGCAAGGTTTCGGTTATTCCTGTCACTTCTAAACATATTCCAAAACAATGACTTACTGACATTTGACTTCATCACTTAATCATCACTTAAATGTATTATCTTTCGCCCACTACCCTTAAATGAGCCCATTCATGTATATTTACATGAGGGGCTCGTCCTCTCTTCGGGGGCCACCGTGTTTGCACAGTAGCCCAGAGTGGACGTACTAATCGCCTTTTGAGTTTTCATGTATCCTATCTCATGTAAATATACATTTAGATTATTATGAATTCACGAAAATGTCAGTATGTCATTGTTTTGTCATAATTTGTGACAAAAAGGGACAAAAATGACCCAACATCTTACACACTGCACCTTGAAATGACAGATCTGCGGCACAAGTCTGATGAATGAAAGACGGGACTTTAACGTTGACCTGCTCCAGCCTTCTGAAATGTTTGATTAGACTCAGGCATTAAAGTCTCTCGCACGCCTCTGATAGAGCGGGCAGAGCCACACAGGGAGGAGGCATTAGGTTCTTCAGTGAGAGCCGGGTCGGGCCTGACCTTTTTAAATGGAATTCTCCCTAAGAGCAGCCGCCAGTGACCAAATTTAAGTCTTCAATCTTGTAAATGTAAACTCTGACATTCAGAGCCCCTTGTGTTTCTCCGATTGATTCCGCAAACGTCGAGCGCCGCGGCGTCGCAAGTAAATTCCCCGCTCGCCCCCGATCTGCCCGTCCCCTCTCTCTCTCCCTGTTCTAGGACGTGTGTGTGAATGGTGAATACAAATCGTACCTGATATTTAAACAGTCACCATGTTTGGCCACATCAAGCACTCGTTGCCCAAAAGAGGTTGCCCTCAGTGGCAGCATGTTAAGATTGCCTTGTTGTTGCCCTGTTGTCTGTCCTCAGTGAGGGCAACACGCAGAGGTGTCCAGAGGTGAGCAGGCTCCTGTTCCAGCCGCCCAGAGGGGCCACGTAAGAAAACCAGATTGTTACCGGGGGCCGAACAAACTTTGTTGTGTCAAGACCTATTGTTAGCATTCCATGAAATTATTGAAAACATCTTAAGGGCCATTTTCTTCTGTATTATCTATATCATCCTTTTACTGCAGTAACAACTACTCCAAACACCATCTTCTCAAGAAACTAGCCTTCAGTAATTCAAACTCCAAAGGTGTTTAGTTTGTCCATTTAATCGTCATATTTACACATTCTGTATCTGAGCGCACCGGTATTGAATTCAGGTTCGGCCAATTTAAAATAGAAATCATTTGAATTGCATTTGACGCTCTGGACCGCGATGAAAGCAGCCGTCTCCAGTCACTGAGTGACAGAAGAGCTGATAGGAATGGAACTCACTGAGGGAGAGAGTGATATGAAAGATGAATGGCAGTCCAGCTCACTGGTGTGGGCAATGGTCAGGGTCTGTTTAATCAGCTAAAGCCAAACTCGACATTTTCATATATTTCATGTAATGGTATATGATTGAGCAGGGTTCTGGAGAGATGTTACCTCTGCCTTCTGCACGTCTGTGAGGATTCTTCACTTTTACAGTGGAAGAGATCAACGCAGAAGTACCTTTTTCTTTAGTTTTAAATGTAAAATCTCATAATATTCAATCATGCTTGATGTTAAGGCTTACAATGGCTCTGGTTTATTTACTGATTGAGATGATTACAACATTTTCATGTGGTGTTACATATTAAAGATGGCACACTTTGCATCTCATTGGTTCAAATCCTCTCTATGTAAAGTCATTCATGATTCTGTAATCATCAGACACACCAAAATCATGGTTGTACATGTCACCTGTGCTGAACTCAACCTGAGCAGTGCACATTGTTGTGTTGTCATGGAAATGGATTGGATGTATCGGTGTGAGTGTTACCTACTCTTCTGCTTAGTGATTATTATTTTTTGCTTATTTATTGTTGCGGACATTTTCTTTCTGCCTGGAGTTGAGGAGAAAGACTGAAGAAGTTACATGCGTCAACGTTTTCATCTTTGGCCAAAGAGGAAGACACATACACAGAACCACATGGTAAATGCCCCCCTGACCACAGGTTCAGTCCGTATTTATTGCCCCCGCTCAGGGTCTCAGTTGAACGTCTGTCACACCAGAGGAGATTTGTATCCAGGCAATAAACAGTTCAGTTGGTGCCTTGAGAGCTCTCAGTCAGACCCATGCAGATGACTTGATGCTCTCTGTCCCTGCCGGGGTTGACCTGTCTGTGATCTCTGAGAGGAGGAGGTCTGGGTGGGACTCTCACCCAGACAAGGGGGGTTTACTACAGGCAACAGCATTCTCACCTTAACTGCAGCATTCTCAAACGGTCAGAATCGATGAATTGATCGCTGCCTCCAATAAGCTTCGTGTTTCCCGTTAACAGATTTGTTGCAGGTTCCTCCGCCGTCATGGCGGCAGATTAGAGGTTAAGCTGCCCAGCAGCGTGTGCGCCGCACTGCCGGGTTAGCTCATGATCATCGTACACTGCCGGGTAATGATTTCTCCGCATGGGTCCTCATTTCTCTCCGTGCGAAGACCCTCGTGTTACCCCACAGTCGTCGCTCACCAGACGCCGCCATGAGTCACATCACATGCTTCTCCTCCCCATCCAGACGGTGCTGTGGTAAATGAAGTGGATCAGCACAAGCCGGAGAAATGTGGGACGCACCCGGCTAATGTCTTGTGGCTCCGTGCCACAGGGGCCGGGCCCCCGAACAAGGTGCACACACCAGCAGAGTCATTACACGTGATTGGCTGTGATTGGCCTCAGCTGGATATGAGCACTGACCGCTCGCTTCTTTGATTAATGGAGGTGGAGGGTCTCCACTAAAGGTCTCTGTGTAACTCAAATGTGGATTAGCCGCATTACCTCTGGTGGATTAGGAGCTGGGCCGTGTCACTGTACCTCTATTAAAGGAGTAGTGTGCAAGATTTCAGTCATTTTTGTCACCTCTAAAAATATTACTAAACAGTTACATACTGATTCCCTCATGAATGTATAATCACCTAAATGTACCCCCCCCCCCATTACCCTTAAATGAGCACATTAAAGGTGCAGTGTCTGAGATTTGATGACCTCCAGAGGTGAAGTTGCATGTTGCATCCATCGCCTCACCCTCACCCTTCTGAACATGCAGGAGAACCTGTGGTCCACTTCAGTTGCAACAGAAATGGCCGAAATCGTACACACTGCACCTTTAATGTATATGCACACGAGGAACGGGTCCTGTGCGGGAGCCGCCATGTTTAACAGTAGCCCAGAGTGGACACACTAAATATCTTTTGAGCTTTAATGACAACTGAAGAGCCCTTCATGCTCAGAAGGGTGAGGGTGAGGTGATGGACATGCAACATGCGACTTCACCAACTCTTACACACTGCACCTTTAATCCCTGTCATCCATTGATAATGATTCAATTTTTGTTTTGTCTTTTTTACTCCCGACGAGCTTAAACAGCCGCTGCATTGTCACAGAAATCAATATCTGGCTGAATCCCCCCGCGCCCTGGAGCGGCGGCCACCATGTTTGCAGAAATCCAAGATCAGCGATAGCAAGCGAGGTTCCCACAGCACCTCGGCCGATCTGCGTCCGGTCGCCCCCCGAACGCTGCCAGACGGCGAGCAACACGAGTGAGCGAGTGACAAGGCGGCTGTGGCGCCGCTCTGTTCATCACTGAAGCGCAAACGCACGGCGCAGAGCGGCAGGAGCCTTTCGCTTATCTCCACGTCTGTGCTGCGTCGCAGCAGCGCGGACTGGTGCTGAACGTATGTTATTACTGGAGCCGCCGCAGGTTGGATTAGGAAATGAATTAAAGTAGCAAAGGGGGGGGGGGGGATACAGGACCGCAGACAAAAGGCATTAGTGATTGCATTTGGAACAGTGTGTGTGTGTGTGTGTGTGTGTGTGTGTGTGCAGGAGCAGGATGGTGTTGCTGCAGCGTGTTACACACTCGCGTACGCGCTCTCCGCAGTGGAGATATTTATGAGGGGTTGTGACACGCCCAGATGCAGTAATGGTTGCATCTGTTCTGTCAGCTTGACCCCCCCGGGGGGGGGGGGGTTCGCTCTGTTTACAGAGCACCCATACGTTCTTCAGGTCTGTGACCCGGCAAGTCAGGGGGCTCTTTGTTTTGATTTCAGGAAACTGCCACCGGGCCCCGGCTCTGTGACCGAGGCATTTTCCCTCAATCAAGTGATAATATTTCACGGGCATTTTGCAGAACAGATCTTTTGATGATTCTACAAACGCCGGCAGCTGGTTTGAGTAATATGTAAATATGGCGGCGCCTGTACCCATCAACGCGAGTTATGAAAAGGGCAGAGTGCGGCGGTTGTTGATGGACGAGATTGGATTCACATTCCTCATGAATCTTTTTTTTATTTGAGTATTTTTCAAGTTGTGTTTATTTTTTAGATTAAAAAAAAAATTTGTTTCATCAGTAATTTTATTTATTTATTTAGTAAATGATTGTTTTGTCATTTTAACCTGTCCTGTCCAGCGAGTATTGGAGGTATTGATGCCTGATCAAGCCTTTCAGGAGATTTCAGGATGTGATATAAACCCACTTCCTGTTACTTATTCTTTGTTTGGATCGTTTGGTCTCGCGCTCTGTGACTGAGGACTTCTCTCACCATCAGGTGAGAAGATTTCCGGGTTATTTTGCAGGACAGATCGTTCGATGACGGGTCGGACAGACGGTTTGAGTAATATGTAAATACGGCCGCGCCTGTGCTCATCAGCACTGGTTACGAAGTGCACGCTGCATTTTCTCACAATGAAACTTCAGCCTGCTCTTTCTTCCGCGCACACACAGGTTGTTGTGCGAATGTTGTCATTTCAATTATCGCACTCCCCAGGGTGAGAGTGTCAAGGGGCTGAAAGGGTGAGGGTTATAAATCTTTTCATAGATTTACTCCGGGTTAAAGATTCATGTCCAGTGCATATCAACACACTTTATTGCCGTTTCGCAGTCAAATCCCGAGCCTCCAGTGGAGGAGGTGACTCCTCCTCTGGGGCCAATAAGTGATTTTGACTTTAACGATGCTGGATCACTGTAAAAGCAATGTGAAACAGTTTGCTATAGCAGTTATTTATTTCTTTAATTTCTTTTTATTTTCATTTCTTCTTCTTTATTTTTTTACACAACAGTTGTTCTCAACTCGTCCATCTTCGGGGGCCGCCCACCATCACCCCTTAAAGGTGCAGTGTGTAAGATTTCGGTACGTTTTTGTCACTTGATATAAAAAATGATATACTGACATATTTATGAATATATAAACACCTAAATGTATGACGTCGTTTTCACATCACCCCCAAAAGAGCGCTTTATTGTATATATCGACTACATCTGCACTCTCTACGGGGGCTGCCTTGTTTGTACAGTAGCCCAGAGTGGACATACCAAACCTCGGCTGTTGATGGACAGGATGGGATTTACTTTCCTCATGAATCTTTTCATAGATTCGCTCCGGGTTAAAGATTCAAGCTCAGTGCATATCAACTCACTTAATTGCCTTTTCACAGTCAAATTCCGACTCTCCAGTGGAGGAGGTGACTTCTCCTCTGGGGCCAGTCGTTCATTCTGAATTCAAGGTTTTGTGATTCTCCAGGCTTCCTGCGAAAGGCCGATAAGCTGCTCTGTGATAACTAAATACAGTCGACCTACGTTCGTGATGTCTTAGGATAAAAGCTTCCAGACTCGAGTTTCTAATTCCGAGTCCATCTGCTGCTGATTGTTGTGTTTGTAGCCCTCAGGCGCTGAGACAATGGATGTGATGCCTTCAAGGACGTGAAAAGCGCTCAGGTGCACAGTCATGTCATATTATGGCTCTGCAGCAGAATCTATTGTACTTTCAGACAGTTGTTTCTCACAGAGTTTATTACTGAACTACCACACAAGATTTGCTGGGCTTTCTTTCCCCCGTCTGTGTTTTGGCAGGAAAGTGCAGTGACCACTTCTCCTTTTTGTAGGATGATGAGTTACTTCCTTACTTTAATTGAGTTACTTTCTGAAATGCTGTGTGCACAGACCACACGTGAATGAACTCTACACTTCAGAGCTACACGTATTTATTTATTTTATTCATTTTCATTTTGATCTTTCATTTTTATTCATTTATTTGAAAATGTATTTATTTAATCAATGTATTTATTCTAACATGCAGCTTCCCCCGTAGAGGTCACAAAATCATGCCCGATCATGTCTTACAGAGTTTAGAATGCAACAGGCAGGATGTCATTCATTCCTACTTCCTGTAACGTATTCTTTATTTGGATAATCTCGTCATGCTTTCGCGTTCACCTGTGTGTCGTTGGCTCGGTTACACGCAATTCAAACCAATTCATATTTCCGTAATGAGTAAGAATTCTGCTCTGTAGAGCTAATATATGAACAGCCTCACTCCGTGTTTCAGTCAATATTTTTCAGCCAACAAAATATTTTGTCAGCAATCTTAAAATGGCGGAGTTGAGGCTGGTGCAGCGCTTTGCCCAGCAGGGTGCTCGGCTAATTGCAGCCAAAGAAAATAGTGTATGAACTTTTTTTTTCTCTCACCCTTTTGCTGACATGGAAGATGAAGTGGCAACGCATGATCACGCAGGAGCGGGAGAGCTCAGTGCTGCTGTCGCAGGTTTTGATGGAGATGGATGAGGAGGAAGGAGAAGGGACAGTGAGCAGAGGGAGGCGAAGGGAGCGGCGGACATGGAATGGACCGAGCCGGTTCACGGGGAAAAAGGAATATACCAACAGATGTTATTGTTTTGTAAAGGTAATTGATCGATGCGGTTTGTGAGAGAAATGATCTTATTTTAATACAAATCTGGGGCCTGGTGGGAGGAAGATATATTGGACAAGGAGTGAGGGCGTGTTTAGGGTTAAGTGATTTTGACTTTGACGATGCCGGATCCAGCAATGTATAACTTAATAATAATAATAATAATCATCATCATTAATAATCTTTTTATCTATACATCTTTTTATTTTTTTATTTATCTATTTATTTGATTTATTTTTTTATATATAGCAGTTGTTCTCAGCTGGTCTTTCTTTGTGACCCACCGTCACCCCTTAAAGGTGCAGTGTGTAAGATTTTGCTACATTTTTGTCTCTTCACTTGTGTCTTTCTTTCGACCAACACACGTGACCAAAATGTCAGACATCGTACAGACTGCACCTTTAAAATGAAGGCGTCCGTGTCGTTCTCTCAGGCGTCTCTGTGAAATCACTGGGCGCCGGCTCCAAAACACATCAGGAAACCGCTGCCTCGTGTGGCAGCCAATTTCACTGCCACTTGTACCTCCTTACTGTTCCTCTGTCCTCGGGACACTCGCAGTCAAAAGCGCTGAGCGGGCAGCTTCCCATTTCAGTGCAGGATGTGACGGTGAAATCATCAACTCCGCAACCAACACACTGGAAATCCTTGGGCTTTCATTGTTATTGTATCGGCATCCTGTCAGGAAACAGTAAGAAGACACTTAATACGCATCACTTTCATTTTCTATCCATATTACTTTGTCTCCTGGTAACTGGAGGATTGACAGCAGAGGTGTGTGTGTGTGCGTGTGTGTGTGTGTGTGTGTGTGTGTGTGTGTGTGTGTGTGTAATGCTGATTTTTGAAAAAGGTTCTTTTTTGTTTTCTACTTTTGACAGCGGTTTTTTTTTACTGCTGTTGTTAAAACTCAAAAGATGTTTTGCATGTCCACTCTATTTGTTGTGTGTCCACTCTGAGCTACTGTAAAAACATGGCGCCCCCTGTAGAGAGAGGACCCGCTCTTCGTGAAAGTGTACAGTACATTAATGGGCTCATTTAAGGGTAATGGAGATTGGGGAAAATTTCATTATGTAATTGTTTTTGTTATACTTGTAGAAGAGAGAGAGAGAGAGAGAGGGAGAGAGAGAGAGAGAGAGAGGGAGAATGTCAGTCACTAAGAAAAGTTTGAAAGGTCATGTTGATGCAGCCGGAGTTTTGTTTCTTCTCTTAACTAAATGAGGCGCTGGTCGGGAGGAGGTGAACCTCATTTTTAATGAATACACATTTCACTTGGGAATCATGAACAGCTGATTCACACTGTGAAGCGACTGCCGTGTAAATGCTGTGATTTGCTGCTGAGTGAATGGTGTTTTAGCAGTGCCGGATATATTCTAACATATTTCACTCATTACAATTTCTTAGTTCTTTTATTTTAAAGTCAGTTTTAAAGCAGTAACAATTTCAATGATATAATGAAATACCGTTACGTTCCAGTTAAATGGCCTCATGTTTTTTGGAACGTGAAGTTGCACGTTGTTTCCATGGTAGCCCTCAATTGTAAAAATGTCTGTATATAAATTGAATGCTATTTCTACAGATTGATGTGACAAAAAATACCAAAATCTAAAATCTCACGACCCAACCTGACGTGTCCAAGGCTGTCGCTCACATGCGCGCGCTGTTTCGCGCTGAACGGAGCTGGGTTGCCATGGTTACCCCCACTCTCCAGTCAGGGCCAGGGCTCCATAGTTGCTCTGGCTGCGGCTGGTGGAGCTGGAGTCTAATGCGGCTCCATTCCCCTGCTGGCTGGTCACCGGAGCTTCACGCTATGTCTGTGTGATCATTGCCATTAAAAAAACAAAAAAAAAGAAAATACATCTGTTTCTAGTACAATGTCTTGAGGACATCCGGATGAGCCCATGAGAGGAATTTGGAAAGCTAATATTAGAACGTTTCAACAGAAAGCTAGTGGGGGTGTTGATGAGGTCTCTGATATTCAACATCCAGGAGCTTTTGAAAATCCGAGCAGGTGTCGGTGCTGATGTTTGGTAAACATGTTGGTATGTGCAGGTGCATGTTCCAATTTTTAACACACTCAGTTTCTCCATATGAAAAAAACCTGCCATCTTGGATAATACACATTAAGATGTCCCCTCAGAAAGACAACAATATGTTGGTGATTCCTGTGAAATGGGACTTTCCATCGCATATGTATGACTCCATGGTCCACGGCCTTCTGGGTGAGGAATGAGTCCAGAGACGAAGGTGGGTTTGTAGGTTTAATCACCGTGGAGGCCAGAACAGGAGTGCGCCTCCAACATCCTGGTGCGCCAAACACCCCCCCCCCCCCCCCCCCCCCCCC
>JAFBJT010102838.1:0-15049 GCA_016785325.1 Chascanopsetta lugubris
GTGTTTGTAACTGAATCCTGAAGGATCCGTGTGTAGGATTTAGGACATCTCGTGGTCAAGATACTTATAGCAGCCAGGTGAATATACTTTGCTTCATGTCCTCTTCACAGAACTGGCGATGACCTTCAGATAACAGGGACATGCAAAAGGCCTTATCTAAAACTCCGTGTTTGATTTGTCCATGACTGTACAATAGAAACAGTGGCTGTTCAAGTAGTGGCTACTTCAATGACGGCAGACACAGTTTGATGTTGACATCACTGATAGAGGGAGCAAAATCACAACAGATGATTACATCATAATGGATTACATCCCCTGTATCCTGCACACTGTACCTTTAAAGAAACAAACTCTGCTCGAGTCTCCACCAACGTAACAAACAAACAACTCAACACACCAGGAGCAAAATAGGCCAAAGTGTTGATAAGGCAGAACCTAAAATACACACACACTTTCCCGACGAACTGTAAAAACACCCTGACATTTCACATGGCCCTGCAGCCCATCTGCCGTCGCCAAAATGCTCATTATTTTGGAGCAGACCCGGGCAGCATCTCTGGAAACCGGTTTACCGACTCCTTGCCACCCTGATAATTGTACGTGCTGAAAATTGACGTGCAGTATTTTTCAGCAGCAGCAGGTGCAATGAGATCTCAGGCACGTCCTCATCTTCGCTGACAATTACTCTCTGCCTCCCTCTCCCGCTTTTCCTAATTGTGAGATTGTAAGAGCGGCAGGGGCAATTTTTAGTTACGCAGGTGTGTGTGTGCGTGTGTGTGCATGTGTGTGTGTGGGTAGAAGGAAGCGCTTGTCTTTTCCCCCTATCCACTGCCATGCAAATTCAAGTGCACTCTGCGTCATTTCATTGCACTGATAGAGTGAAGTGTTTCAAGCCCAGGTCTCACAGACAGTTGTATTTAAAAAGCTTAAAGTGGATGTTGTTGTGGAAATTGTGGAGGTCGGCTGAAGACCCCCCCCCCCCCCCCCCACCTGCCCCCCCCCCACAGATGTGTATTTGTCAGCAGACGTGTGTGTTTGTGTTGTCTGTCAGTGTCAAGCACAGGAAAGGAAGCTGCAAGTCACTCAGTCAAGTTAAAATACAAGAGCTGTGATGGTGCTGAATCAGCCAAAGGACCATTAATAACAGAAATAACGTTTTGAATGTGATGACATTTCTGAGTCATGACTGGTACATGATTCACTGTGATGTCCTGTCTCTTGTGTGTGTGTCAGCCACAGAAGTGAGAGTCCAACCGCCGTCATGTAAAGCGACCGGAGCGGAGCAGACTCTGGAACAAACGGGGGTCCACAGGGTCAGGTGCAGAACTCTGCTCGTTCCTTCCAGAGTTCCCAGTGGGGTGAGGCACTCACGGGAGGACGTCTTTGATTGAAGCCTCCTCGTCCACGCTGCAGTGCATTGTTGTGTTTCTCTCCGGCAGAGCTCCGTGGACGTGTTCCTCCTTTTGAAAGACGAGGCTTTCGGCGGCGACGCCGAGGTTGAATTTGCCGGCGAAAGGCAGACGCAGCGAGTGAAGCCTGTCCTCTGGAACGAGAGAATCCTGTGCGTCACCGCACCGGGTGAGCCGCGGGACGCAGACTTCATCCAGGTGTTGTTCAAATCAGCCTTTTCACTTCCCGTCGTTTTCCGTTTGCAGCCTTTCCGGCAGGGAACGTCGCAGTGACTGTGTTTTGTAGCGGAGTGCCACTGAGCAAGGCACAGCTGCGGTATTACAGCAGCATGGAAGAGATCGCAGGCCTTCTCTCCAGAGTTGCAGACCCCGTGGAGTTCATGTGTCAGGTAGGGCAATTCAAAGGGCCGTTCCGCTCAAAATTCTTTTTGCATTCGATTGAGGTGGTGCTGAGGAAAGGGTGTGAATTGTCTCCGTGCCTCTGGCGCTCAGGCTCTTCAGGTTTCCTCGGTGGACACGCTGGACGTCAAATTGTCCTCGATGATGCTGGAGGCCATGCCCACCGGAGGTTTCCTTGAACTGCAAAGTGAAAACACACCTGACAGAGGTACTGCTGCTTCCTCCCACCTGCTTCACAGGTTTTTTGTGTGGATGTTTGGATATAGCCAGACGTTAGGCTCTGTAATCGTCAGATGACAGACATTCAGATCCAAGAAAACTGATAGTTCAAGACCTTGGCAACAGTGAGTGTGAGTGAATGCCTGGCGGCGGAGTGTTGCATGATGCTCATTATCCAGCAGGGGGGGGGGGAGTCTTCCATTATTTCTCTGCTCATTAAGTGGCAGATTGATAGCTTCATCAGCTGCTGAGATTGATCCTTAACTCTGCTAAAAAGGGCACAGGGAAATCCATTTCCACGACAAATAGGTCAATAAGTGTCTGCGGGCTGTCTTAGCTCGGCTCTCCTGACTGTGTTAAATTGCTCTCATTGCAGCAGGTCGGCACCAAGTTATCACCTGGAATAGGGAGTTATATAAGTGATCTTGGCCGCGGAGCGGAATAGTGTTCATTTCCAATGCTTTCCCTTCCCATCAGAGATCCATCGGTCAGATGTGCCGTCGCTCCTCCACTTCACCGCCCGGTACGGACTGCGCAGCACCTCGAGCCTGCTGCTGCAGTGCCCTGGGGCCGAGCGAGCGCTGCGCACGGCCGATCGACACGGCCGGACTCCCGCGGACATAGCCGAGGGTCGTGGCCACGCCGATCTGCGGGTCCTGCTGACGGAGACACTGGTAAACTCATTTCCTGTTTGTGACGACCGCAGCGAGTTGACATTCATCCCTGCAACATGTTGGGGGAGGTTATCGACGCTGTCGACAGTGGAGACGCTTCACCCCCAAAATACCGATATCTGATGACAGCCTCTCATGTTCAGCGATCTGTGGGCCGATCGACAGCTGCTACTGACGTTATTAGCGTGCGTGGAGCTGGCGGGTTAATGTCGTAATGGAATCCTTTAGCTTTCAGTCACCTGCTGACGGCTGAGGAAAACAGCACAGTGCACCTGAGCTGTTGTGGTCTGGTGGGCGGAGGATGTGGCGTAGCACTCAGGAAGGCTCTTACTGACATCGACGACCGCCACAGCACTGTGAGTGAGTGGTGCTGTATCAATAATAAACAGAATGGAGAGGATGGAAAGGCAAGGGGGGAGGGGGGGGGGGGCTGAGTGTCGACCCCACTCTCGCATAACTAGCATGTTTGCATCCAGCTCAGGGCTCCCCTCTGCCAACCGGAGTATGTTTGGCCCGCGAGGTTCCTAATGGAACTCCCCCCGTCTCTTCACGCATGGCCGATGGCTCACAGCGCAGCTCGTCTGCATACATTCGGACAATTAACGCAGCGGCTAATGGCCGCCGTTTTTTCCCGGTGTTACTATGGCGAGCCGTCTCCTGTGCAACCCCGCCCCCCGTACTCGTTCCACAGGGGGCGCGTGTTTGCCACTCACTCGGTAATAAGTGGCAATCCGGGTTTAATAGATACCGAGTATGCGCGCACATCCCCTTATCTGATGAAGCTGGAGGACACGGGTTTCATAATGTTCCTTTCAAATGCTAATTTCATACGGGTTTGAGAACATTGTCATGAAAAAACTAAAAAAACAGAGAGTACTGCATTTAGATTGGATACAGATGAGATGGCAGGTTGAAAGCAGCAAATACATTTCTGCGACGAGTTTGTGTCACGACACATGAGCACTGATCGGTGAGAACATGATACACCAACACCTAAATAATGATCATGTCCAGATTTTTGTCCCTATTATTATTTTTATTATTATTATTTGCATAATGTCACCTAATGCTGATATAACACCAAGGAAGTTAACTTTTGAGTTCTAGAGGTCTCTATAGAAATGGCGCACAGTGACCTGCAGGATGATGTGTGATTCATTCACAACTAATGAACGTTCTCAGCAGAACTGCCCGGATACACACGACTGCACAGCAGTGCACCTATAATGAAAAGGCCATGTTGAATGGTGGTAATTAAACAGTTTTGCCAGATAATTCTTAAAGAATTCGGTAATGTGAAAATACTGCAAGAGAATGAGAAGTATATTGGGAGGAAATGCTGAAGTGGTCCTCTGGAGATCTATAGCCCATGTTTATGAACAATGAACTTTAGGTTTTTTATAACTCAGCCTCCTTTCACCTGAGCTGAAAAGAAATACTGCTGTTACATTTAAAAAAATTCATTCTCTCTGTTGTTTTGCACAGAAACAATGTCGTCCAAAAAAGATGGATACCCCAAACCCTGCCAAAACAAAACCCAAACAGTGTCCACAGACGGCTAACTAGAGCATAGCAAGGAGTAGAGTTTTAATGTTATGGTGTAATTCGGTTGAACTAATCCTTCAAAGCGCCTATTAACTATAGATCAGCATTATTGTGATGGAAAATCCCATTTAAAGTCTCTATAGTAGTGACAACTTCAAACTTTTCGGTGATGCCTGCCTGCCGTCGACCTACGGAGAGTTCCCTCTCGGGGGAAATTCAGACGCTCCAACAGCTGTCGCAAATGCATTTATCCTCCTAGCAACGCCGCTAATTGAGAGTGACTGCAGATGGAGCGCAGTTTGATCAGACTGCTCCAGCGAGTCAAAGAGCTCTCCGTGAACCCTCGGTGAGTCGGAGTCACACAAAGGTCTCCCTGCAGGGACATCAACAATCCCACAGACGCCACATAAAAGAGGGATTTCACGCGCACAAACCCTCGCCGTTCTCCGGGAGGGTAATAAAAGTTCAAGTGAGAAAGTGCGCGTACGCACGTGTTTGGGTTGCTTTCCCTTTTTTTCGCCAGTGTCATTAACTCGTCCGCAGCGTTTCCCCTCCACCTCCAATTCATCAACCCACGATGCCTCGGTGATTTGGGCGTCGGTGCAGCGGTGCACTCTGTCAATAAATCCGGGATGGATCGGTCCCTCGCTCAACACTGGCTGAATCACTCGCAGGGGCTGCGCCCAATCCACCGGTCGGCCCTGGCACCGCACTTCTTTGTTAATTAGCTGTGAACTGCTCCAGAGGAGGAAGCTGAATTATTCAGGGAGAGCAGAACTAGAATACAAATATAGACAACACTTATGTCCTCAGAAGGCAATATTGTGCTTGCTCATGGTAATTACCAACACAAACACATTGTCCTGATTCAATATTTTAAACACGGGGTCACTTGGCGTTGAGAGGGACTCCCCCGCTCCAACGAAGATTTCGCTGAGACACAGAGCCCAGCTTGGTAAATACAGATTAGCCAAGAGGCTCACCACAAACTACAAAGATGTGTGTGTGTGTGTGTGTGTGTGTGTGTGTGTGTGTGTGCAGCGTGCTTTGTTTACTGTATGGTCCCATTCAAATGCAGGGAGGCAAAGTTAGCTGAAACCCAACTCTCCCCACGACGCATTTGTTGGTTTTCCCTTGAAATCATCTGCATGTTGTTTGTGTTTGGTCAGGAACAGTAGGATCATTATCATTACGTGCGGGAGATTTGTTTATGATTTGAATGATTCAGTCCATTTGGTTAGGCAACCTAACAGATCTGAGGCAGTTGTCAGCCATGTTGGTGAAGCTGCTGCGAGAATGTCAGGACCGCAGATGAGACAGCAGGTAAATAAAAATGAATGAAATCAGCATCTCGGCAAAGAGCGAAGCCAGATTGTGTTCATCACCAGTTACTAATGGCGGGTTGCAGTGGAGGTCATGAAGTTGCCTCCTACACGTTAACAGATGGGGCATGGCCCACATTGAATGACGGTGCTTTCTATTATCTTGTCATCCCCCTGGCTCCCTTTTTACTCCACGTTAGCATCGAATCGCCTATTCAATGCCAACTCAATCCTAACTGATCGCCGATAGCCTTATCGATCCTGATGAATCCTCATTGAGGCCACTCAGCTCCAACCCCTGAGTGCTTCTGTGCAGATTCAGCCTCCACATGACATATTTTGGGCAAGCTGGCACCTCGCGAATCCAAGACATTTTGGCTTTTGCTTTCATCAGTGAATCAGTGGTCCCTCGACTTCTCCGCCAGCGCCATTATGATACGTGGTTATGGTCAGCTGATTGATTGGATCATGCTTATCATCGGCCATTCAAAGCACTTTAAGAGTATGAGATAATTGATCAACAGCGGTCTCATCACACAATATGAGTGTCGTAGGACTCTTCCGCGCGCAGACTACAGCACTGAACCACCAGGCAGCTCCATTTCAGCAGTGGCGAACTGCATGCTTGGCATACAATAAGTGGAGAGTATTAGTTTGTGTGGCATGCAAGCATTTCCATTGTGATCTTCTCCTTATTGCATTAGAGCAGGAGCAGACACACACAGTGACTGCAGCCTCTCGCTGTTCTTCTAAAAGCCGACTAATAACACTGGTGATGGAGACAACACTTTGCAGCGTAAATATAGTTTGCGGTGTGAAGTAGTGCTTTTCCCGCTGGGCTGACCGCCTCGTGTTTGGGACTGATCTGTCTGTCACTCAGCGCATCAAACACACTTATTACCTCAGCACTGTGAGACACGGAGCGCTACGACCTGCTAACCTGTGAACTGACCATTGTGGCTGCTGAAAACACATTTAAACGCCCCCCACCCCCACCCCCCCAGATTCACTGGAGATCTGCTCTCCCTCTAACAGCATCATGCCTGCTGTTCTGGCTCAGGCGCCGCTGCTCGGATTGCAGCGGGGAAACCAAATTTGTCTGGATCGCCTGGGGGCTCCTGCCGTTCCCAGACATCTGTAAAAATGATATAGCAGTTTCGCGGCTGGTAAATAAATACCCCCCCCCCCCCCCCCCCCCCCCCCCCCCCCCCCCCCCCCCCCCCCCCCCCCCCCCCCCCCCCCCAACCCAGCCACCCCCTCCTGCTGGAGCTGCCT
This sequence comes from Chascanopsetta lugubris, assembly GCA_016785325.1. NCBI lineage: Eukaryota > Metazoa > Chordata > Actinopteri > Pleuronectiformes > Bothidae > Chascanopsetta > Chascanopsetta lugubris. The sequence continues at coordinate 6,844 of JAFBJT010102838.1, forward strand.
CTGAAAACACCACACTGTGCTCAAGTGCCGCATATGAATGCAACAATCGAGGCGCGGCGTAAATTAACCCGTCCTTTTCAACCTGTTGGGCCTGTTATGAAACTCCAGTGCTCAGTAATACATTCATGGCAGCTGGCAAGTAATTTACAGTGGGCTACTCAGAACAGTGCAATATTGTAATTGAGGCATGAGTGGTTGTGTTGCTTGGAAACTGCACACGGTGCGTGGTGAGTTATATGCAGGGTATTTTGATCAAAGGGAGCTCCATCTCATATACATGCAGCAAAGGATCATTATCTCTAACTGGGAGTTTCCCCATTGAATTGCCGTTGTATCCTGGTAGAATGGGACATAATGCTATCAGGATCAAAACATAGGACTATTTCATGAATTTCAAACATTATTTTTCTTTTTCTTGTAGCCCACACATCTTCAGTCACAGGAAGAAATATGATTTCTTATTTCTTGATATAATTAATATCTACTTTCACATTCTAATTATGGACACGGTCTAAACATCAAGCCAAGGGTCTGGAATTGCTCGCTAAATGATATGTTAGATGATAATCATTACGTATAGAGTAAAAGGGGAAGATTGTCTGATTTCATAATTACCCTGATCAAACCCCCGTCTGTCCTCAGCATGCTATTAGCCACGATAAGGCCCCCGACTCTGCGGCAGCTCCACACTCACAGTCTTCCAGTCGGCAGCCGGGACACCTCCCTAATTTCTGCCACCCCCCCCCCCCCTGAAATTGCTGGAATCCCTGAGAGGAGCAGCGAGAGAATGCAATTAATAATCAGGACGTTAGAACTGCGAGAAATCCGCCTGTGGTGCAACAGGAAGTAGTCACCTCATCTTTGATCCTTCACTGTTCACCGTCGTTGTCATCTAAAAGAAGAAATGCACGCAACTCACGTCTCCGTGTTCTCCTATTGCAGAATAGGTGCGGGCCCGGTGAGGACAGCGGTGATGTGTACGAGGTCATGTGCGCCACAGGTGAGTGAGTGACGGCTGACGGGAGCTCGGCCGAGAGGAAAACCCTATGACGGGACAATGCGGTTTCTTTTTTCCAGTGTATCATTACACTGGGACTGCAGCTCATTTCCAACGGCTGAATATTCCTCCTCGCTGTCGCTTCCATGCGGCCAAAAAGCAGCAGGCAAACCTTCATGGTGCAATTCAAGCAGTAAACCCTTTGTGCATTAGGGAGCCCTTCCGCCACAGACGTGCAGAGAGAGCGGCGAGGGGAGGAGGAGGAGGAGCTGGATATCTACGCTCCACTGGCGATGAATGATGTATACAACACCATCCTGAACCCAACCACGGCGCTGGTTATTGCCAATCGCCCACCGGCGCCCACGCCGAGGCCCGAGAGCATCGAAGAGGAGAGACCCCCATACATCACACGAGGTAGCTTCCAGCTTCTCCCTCCGTTGTTCTTAGTGGAGCTGGTTGTGGTGCAGATACCAGCAGAAAGCTAAGGCGCATCAGGAGAGGGGGAGTTGGGGGAGATCACGTGTGAGGGAGGAAGTGCCTGGGATGTGCATTGCAGTTTGTCAGCGTTGCTGCTGGATGGAGTGGGGAGGCTTTCTTTTTGTGGCGCAGTTGTGTTTTTAAGCTCATAAAGCACAAGGACACACTCACCCTCCGCCGCAAAGCAAACACAAGCCAGAGGAGGGAAAGAGCCATTTGCCTGCGTCAAGAGCCGACAGGCTCTAACTGTCCAATTTCAGCGGCCTGAATATTTCATGAAGATGAAACGTCCAAAAATGACTGGTATTATTAAGGCTTATAAATCATTAACTCGGCCGGGAGTTTTCTTTTTCATCCCGCAAATGCAAACACAAACACCCGCGTCCAGAATTAATTGCTACTCCCATTGACAATATCACACCCGTCCTTCAGTGTTATTACGAAGCCGCTTGGTTTCCTGTGAGCCGGCCGTCTTCCCGACGGGCCTTTCAGAATGCGCCGCTGATCTTCCCGCATCCTGACCATCCCCTCGGCAACAGAGAGCGGGGAACTCGCTCGGCTGCCATCTGCAACCAATCTGGGCCCGACCGAGGCCAAGTCAGCCAAAATAAGTCATTACACGTGTTTTCCATCGTCCTTGTCCCTCGAGCGCAGGAGAGAGGAGAAGGGATTTCGAGGTTTCCATCTATTGAGGGACGGCGGAGCTTCAAACCACACAAGGATCACATTTTGCTGCTCGCTCCCTCTGCCGCAGTGAGAGATGCGAGAGGGGAGATGAGGCTTGGTGGAGGATTAGGCGAGGAGCCAGTTATTGGAGAACAGGGCACAAGTGGGAATAATGAGGAGTTCTTGCTTTGTTAGCGGCAATGAGACCGAAATGTGAATGGATCTCGACTCCTATAGGGAGGAATTACTAGGGAATGTAAATGACATGGAGGAGCGCAGCTCTGGTCATGTGATGGATCCGCAGTGAATAAGCAGTAAAACCAGACTTGTATTAGTGAGGGAGAAAAGAGATGCTGTCGTGCTGGTGGAAGGCGTCAGGGGCAGGATTATCTCGCAGGGTGTGGAGGCTTCATTTGAATCCAGCGTTTGGACGCACGGCCGAGGCTCCACGGTCTCTGACAGCTCAACAGTGCGGCCATTCATTCTCACTCACACACCAAAGGCATCATTCACAGCCTCTAATTCTGGGCAGAGATGAATACCAGGCTGTTTCTCTCTGACAGGAACCAAGGAGTCAACAACTGAAACGGCTTCTGCGATTTCACACACATTCAGTTTCCATTAAATCGAAGAACTGTGATGAATAGTCACAGGTTTTTATCTGCTGACTATTCAGGTTTGGATCCGAGCATCCCACAGTTAAAAGCCTTGGGATTAAGAGAGTGGCTCCACCTTGTGGTTGGATAGCTGAAGTACAGGACCAGTTCTTCAGACTGTGGCATCAACAGCTCTGTCACAGTTATATCAGCATAGGATCAGAGAAAATGCCAAAAAGTTAAAGAATGACCTTTTATAAAACTATGTGGGATGATATATTATCATTCCAAGTTGTTTTGTGTTCACAGTTTTCCTGAAGAAGAAGACAAAGCCAGGATACACTGATCTATACTCACTTCTCACCAACCAAGGTGAGTGTGAGCTAACGGACACACGGTCGACATGTGTTCAAACTTCACAACCACAAACTTCATGTTATGCTTAAGTGAACTAATCAACACCGATGCTGTGGCACCGGGAAAATTACAATGTGTAATTATTGTGATATTTCCATTTGTGTCCCCTTAAGGTCTATGGTGACATCAGCATGTTGCAATCAAAACACGCCAGATCTTTTGTAATTTTTTGTAACCATTTTTGAATCATAAACATAGTGTTTCCAAAGTGACTCTCAGCTCTGGAAAGGTTTTGTTTAGCTCACTAATTACAAGACTAATTATGGAACTCGAACCACTGACCTTTGCCTCCAAAGGTAACTGCTCTAACCACTTAGCCACTACTTCCCCCTATATTTTCCATCCCATAATTACTCCTGTCAGGCAAGGAGTAAAGATTAAGATTCATAAAATGTATGTTTTTTAATTATAAAGCAGCAGGATTCAACCTAACACAATCATTTAGTTCATTTACCTCTTCATTTCCTGTTGCAATTAGCTTTTGGATGGTAGCAGTCGCCGATGAACCACTTAGCAGATAAGTGATGGTGTTTTGGTAAATTAATTAAGATTATAGCGCTCACTATGGGGGAGTGAGTCATCACAGCAGTTAAGTTATGTGCACACAAACGGTAAAAGAAAGCTATAAAAGCGGAGGCTGAAGATTTACACATCATAAAGAGCGGGTCTAAAAGTGGGTTGGAGAGAAAGCGCTGAGCTGCGACAGAGCCACAAAGCCATTAGCCTGCGTTGCTGCAGCGGCGCTGACACTGACTGACAGGTCCATGGATCATCCAGAAAATGACTTAGCATCCCCAGGACCCTGACATTACAGATGTGCAGGGGGAACGCGCATGTAATCCTCTGCGTGAGCGCCATCTGGAGCTGCGTCTCCTCTTATTTCGGACTCGCACGTTCATTCGGGATTATCAAATCTGAAATCCACTCTGTTAACTTGTCATCTCATGCGTGGCGGCAATTTAACGCCGGCGAAAAACACCGCCTCTCCTGTTTGTTCTCTCGCAGCCCATGGCCGAGAGCACGCCGTCCCCGCCGCCTCGGTGCCAGAACAGATAAACGGGCTGCAGCGGCCCGACGAGCTCCAGCAGAGGGTGAAGGCCGGATCGCTGACTGTGGTCGAGGCCCCGGAGCGTTTCAGTGACTGGCAGGGGGCTCAGAGGGGCACGGGCGACACCCAGAAAGTAGGACTATCGCACCCTGGGCTGGATTTGGGATGAAGTAACAACAGCAGAGGCAGTATGGGACCGTAATACTGTAGCTACAGTACTATAGCACAGTCCCAGCTACACACGAGCATGACATCAGCCTCAACTGTCTCTCATGAGGTGTTGCCATAGAAACCAAACTTAGCAGGACACACAAGCACTTGAGGTCAGAACCTCCTGAGGTTTCAGGCGCTGTCGTGCCACACCGACCACAAGAGGGCAGTCAAGGGCATCTGGCTCAACCTTAAACTATTCAAATATTCTTTATATGATTATTATAATTATTATATGATTCTGGAACAGAGCAAGTGGTGGGAGCTGAGGCCACCTAGTGGCAGGATAGCGTAAATGAATAACGGGACTAAATGGAGCCTTAAACAGAGACCATTTTTACATGATTATCATTCTGCTCCGGTTCCAACAGATTCCACAAAAACCTTTTCAAACTCCTAAGTCTTGATTGAGCTGTGCTTTGGTGGGAGTTACACGAGTGCAGTGATGTCTGTGTGTCTGCAGGAGAAGCTGAGTCAGCCGGGAGCCACTTTCATCAGCAGCAAAGAGGACGGCAACAGTGTCTATGGTAAATATCCCTGCAAGCCTGCGCATGAGAGATCAGCTTCCCTCTGACGCAAAAGTAAAATAGATGAATTCATAGATGAAAAATAAAACCCATGAATGACAGTATGAAAGTGTGAAAAAGAAAATCTCCTTTTCCCCCAGATCAAATCAACACCTCTCCTCGAGCTCCAAGTGAGTATTGAAATACTTATCTCAGCATGCACGAGGGAAACCTGTGTATGTTCTGCAGCCCCATGTTTCAGTTGTGAGGATCTAATCCTCAGATCCCCAGAGTTTAAGCTCACCTGCCCTGAATGGAGTATTCTTTTTAAATGTTATCATTACATTGATCACAGCATCACTGATCAGCTCTGTGTGCACACTGGATCACCCCCCAGGTGTACTGGTGACTGGGGGTCGCAGAGGAAGCCAGCAGCTGGATTGCTACAGCAAGCCGCTCAAAGGGCTGCAGGTCAGTTTACTACAGACGATGTGCACGTAAATGTATTAAAAGATGTGCACGTGGTCATTCAGCTTAAATATACAGAGGAGAACTGAAGTGGCTTCTTGTATCTAATGAGTAATATTTGTCTTTCAGTCAAATTTCTTCTTGAGAGCTGACAAACGGTGAAGGTGAGGCTGAAAATAACAGATTTGTTTGACACAGTATGGATGGAATAAGAATCCAGTGTTGGGTTGATGGTAATACTTCATTAAAGATCCATGAATGTGTCACACTTTTCATATTTACAGGCTCCAGTTCCACAAAGATTCAGTTCTGCCATCAATTCTGCTGAATGTATACGGTCATTCGTGTTATATATTGTTACAGCATTATCATCCCTAAGTTAGGCTTTTGAAGATTCTTGATGTACACTGCGCCAATGACGCTTTCATGCATGCCATTTAAACCTAATTTTGCAACAGTGTTTATTTTGTGCAGAATTACTTCAATGATGAATAAACTTTACATTAAACTACATTTTTAAACTCTTGTCTGTCATGTTACCAGGTGAATTGTCACTGGTTTAAAGTATAATCAAAAAGAGGAAATAAAATCAAAATGAAAATGGAAAAAAAAAATACCTTGTCCAATGGCAAGATGTTTGATTTTTGAGTGCTCGCCTCAAGTCCCTCCCTATTCCTGCCTCTAGAGGGCAGTGTACCTCCAAATATCTCCCCATCACACGCTCATCTGAAGACATCTGCAGAGCACAGATGCACCTGCTGACCTCCTGAGGGCTGGGAGGCCTGCTACGGAAAAAGGAAGGATCCATACATTTACTATATGAATATAAACGGATGGTGGAAACACATGAGAACATGAATGGTCTGCATTAATATGAGGCACAGTGAGTTTTTCATAAAATACTGCAACTCACGTCGGGGAGGGGAGGGGAGGGGTGAAGAGAAGATCCACGAGAGCAAAACTCGCATTTCCTGAGCTTTGCTAGAACTCCTTTCAAAACTGCTCTTTTGCGTTTTTCTCTGCTGAACTAAAAATCAGAATTTGCGGTGGTTTACGTAACCGTTCGGGAGCTGGCACAAATGCACACGCACATGCACAGATACCAGTTTGTTGGTAGAGCCCAGCCTGTTCCTGAATGAATGAATAAGAGCTGCATGGGGAATTCAGTGAATGCGCGGCTAAATCCAGGCTCAGTCTTGAAACCCAGGCAGAGGCTGAGCCGTGTGCCAACAAAGCAGCTGGGTACACGCCGGGCACATTTTTCTGTTCAATCATGCTCTTTGTGAATAATATGTATTAATGCCGTCCCTACTTAGACCTGCCAGTTAGCCTTTGGAGATGATCCGGCTTCAGGACCCCATGGCATTCGAGGCATATGGCTGCCTGTCACCTGCTGAGCGTATTTCGGGCCCCGCGTCAGGCGCGGCCGCCCAGATAGGCCCCGATTCATCACGTATGCAAATATCCCGGCGCCGCCACGAGAAATGATTCCCCTGTCACGGAGAGACGGATGGATGGAGGACTTCAGTGGCGCACGTCGCCCGCGCCTAACGTGCTTGTGTGTGTGGGCAGCGCCACATCAAAGAGCAGGGATCAAAGACGCTGTGGTTTCCCAAACTCCACGCTGCACATCCACTCTGAGAGAGAGAATCTGAGACCTATCTGAAATGTAAATGACCCCAACTCTCATTATTATATCATTTGACGAACCTAATTCTACTTTACTTAGCTCTGGATCGGAACGTTTGTTCAAATGCAAAATGATGTGTTGCGTGTGAATTTGTTTGTTTGATATTGTTGTTTCATTTCAAAATTTAAACATACTTGCTACGAATCAATGTGCTTTCGACTGTATTTTCTGGTATATTGATTATATAGAACCTGTCTGCATCATCAAAAGTATGGATGAGGGATTCGGTGCGTCTCTGCTTGCAGACGCTGGAAGGCAAAAGACTGGGATTGAACCGCCAACTATCCGGTTATTGGACAAACTGTACTAAATCCTCTTTCACCGCATTTTGCCTCTGATTGCTCCCGCTTCAAGCACCCAAGCTTTGGGCCTCGACACTGCAGAAGAAACAAGCTACACTGACATATCACATCCCATTTACACCGGTTTTATACAGTGAATGTGGAAAACGAGTCGACGGACACATCTGTAATTCATGACGCAACCCTCTCATTTCTGTGTGGTCCAACATTCACCGTCTCCTTCTATTTGCTTTGTCTACATCCCACTCCACTCCACCCAGGCAGGTGGCATACACTGCAAATAACAGTGCTTTTTTCTTTCCTCACGGCTTAAAACAGCTGTTTGCTGTACATGTAAACAAGGTTAATGAGAGAGGTGAGCGTGAAAGGAAAGTTGGGATGAGTGAGCGACCTTACAGACACATTCTGCAGAGCTGAGGGAAGGTGAGGTGTTGATCCTCTGCGGGCTTGTTGCTACGGGCGACTTGGACTCCACAGATGAGTTTGGAAACAAAGTTGTACGCATTCACAGCCTGTTGTTATACTGCCCCCTGCTGACTGCAACAGACCACTGGTGGAATTTCTGATGGAATCATGACTGAATGGGTCACGAGTCTAAATCGACGAAAACTGCTGGCTAAGTTCTGGTACACAGCTCAAGCACAAATTCAGAAAGATAAAATGTTGATGTTGACAGATGGACAGACATTTGAGGAATTGATGCAAAATGAATAGAAAAGTATCGTATTGAAAAGAAGGCACACGTCCCAACTGGATTCCCTCCCCCTCCCCCTCCCCCTCCTCGTCTCTTCCAGCACGGTCAGATCGTGGAGAGACAGGATTACAC
>JAFBJT010103026.1:0-23389 GCA_016785325.1 Chascanopsetta lugubris
ATCGCAGGCTGTGGGAACGATCGCAGGCTGTGGGAACGATCGCAGGCTGTTTTGATGCGCTGCTATCCAAATTGTATTTTGGTATTGGGTACTTTAAAACAAATGTATTCTTTTGTATTTGTACATATTCAACTTTGGTTTTATTTGCTTGGAGATCAAAACCGATTAAATGTTTAGTCTCATCCTCATAATATTTATTCATTTTGATCTTAGTTCACTTTTAGTTCTTTTCTGGGAAGCTGTTGAAACCCTGATTTCTCTCTTCATCCAGGACCACCTGGAACGTGCGCTCGCCCTCAGAGATGATGACCCCGTGTGTTTCTACCTGCTGGGGTGGTGGTGCTATGAGGTGAGACAGAGGGGGGCTTTGTCGGTGCTGGGTTCGACTGAGGCCTCATCACTGTACACGATACACATCGAGTGTGTGTTTGTGTCTCTGTAGGTTGCCACTATGGACTGGGTGGATATGAAGGCAGCTGTTGCCCTCCATCAAAGCCCCCCCAACTCGACACTACATGATGCCCTGAAGAACTTCCTCAAGGTATAAGTGCACAGACTGTTGCTTCTTTGTTTTCAAATGTAGCTTTGGTTTTCTGTGATCACATAACTTAAATTAGTACAATTAAGTGCTTTTCCTCTCAGGGGACCATTTGTACTTTTCTACATAATTTCATTTGTCATCAGTTATCAAGGCTGAATAAACATTTGTGCTCCGAACAAACAAACAAGCCTGCTATTCCTGGCATATGTTTCAAAATAGCGGTGTGAACCCTGCATCAACAGGCTGCACTTGTGCTGCCTGTCTCTGTGCTGTCTTCATTGGTGGAACAGCAACGAGGTTCCTGGTATAATCACCATATTTCCTCAAATGAAGACTTTTACTGTCTTTCATATCGCTCACCCCACACGGGTGAACCTGCTCCACACGAGACAACGAACAGCTTTCGTAATGTCAGGAGTAAACCGGCAGGTTTCAGTCATGTGACAATGTTCTGACAAGTCCGATGTCATGAATGCACCGGATACAAGACGGGAAGGAATGGAGAACAGAATCATAACAGCATCTTGCGGATCAATGACTTTTTTGAAACTGATGCCAATGCCCTGCGTAATTGATTCATCTCCAGCCCCCTGAGAACCACCAGAAAGGAGGCAAGTCACAGCCACGTTATACGTCACTGTGTAACATCAGTTCAATGGGAGTTTGTTTTGGATCGCCCACTCCCACTGTGTTCCAACTCCTTCCTCTAGTCGTCCATGTATGTGTTTGTTTATTAATCAACTGGTCTAATGTCCAGTCACATCCAGCGGGAGATGGCTGCAGCCGTTGCCATCAGACCACTCGCAACAGCTACAGCCAGACAAGTCCTGCCCACTGCGCCTCCCTCCTCTGTCCCCGTCCTCCTCTCTACGTCTTCTTAGTTTATTAATAGATGAGTCTACGGTCAGTCAGTGGGATTGCTGCAGCAGAATGGTCAGTCGACCCGGTGTGAATGCTGAACCAATGGGCTTAAACACATTCACATAGCACTTAAAAGCCCACCAACACTTGGTTGTGAGTCCACACTCGTAAGTCAAGAAAAGGTCATTGATATCAGTGCCATTCCAAATGGATTCTAAAGCCTAGTTGAAAGTATTTTGTCGGTGATTGAAAGTCCTCAAAAAAGGACATAATTGTGCATATACATTTCTAATTACATTATGAGGATAGGAGAGATGAAGACAAAGTGTGACATGGGTTATTGTCTGAAAAGGCATTAAATAGCACGCTGGATGGAGGAGCCGATTTAGTTTAAACTGCTGTTCTGTTGTGTATTCCTTCTGCAAATTCACTATGGAATCATAATCAGTCTCAAACCAGCTGCTCTAATCACTGGGTTACCTGGCAGGTTTTCAACCGATGACTAGATGAACTGAAAAGCTGCTGTGTCACAGTTTGTGGGACCTTTATTCGGGACACGCTACATAAACAAAGTCTAATTGAAGCTCATTTGTTGGCCATGGCTCTGGAGAGGATTCGAGATTCCACTGTCCAACACTACTTTCCATTTGAGATGAGGGGGCTGCAACTTTAAATATGATTGTCATTAACTGTATTGATGTCATGAGGAGGAAAGGTTCTGTGGATGGGGTTCGCTGAAGTCTGAACGTTCCACCTACTTTCCAGGTTCTAACGATATTCTACATGGAAATGTATTTGCCTTTTTTGTTTTGTAAATGTGCGCAGGCTGAGGAACTCAGTCCAGGTTTCTCCAAGACTGTGAGACTCTACATTGCAAAGGTATATATGCTCATATAAGCTCCTCACTGAATTCAGTACAAAGCAACTGAATCAAATTGTACTTGTCCCATATTCACAAATCAAATTCGTCTCACCAGTGTCTGTGATCCCTGTTGTGAAACCTTTGAACTTGATGGTGTTATTTTGGCTCATAGTGTCACAAGGAGCTTGGAAACGTCTCAAAGGCTCTAAACTGGACTGAGCTGGCTCTGAGCACGACCGCAGACAGTGACAAAGTGAGAGCAACCCTTGTTCTTCCCATTTGACATCTAAACGTTGCTCTTTTTCCACTAACCTTCAACATTCAAAATATGGGAGTGAAGTAAATATTCGTACATGTTTGAAGTGAAGATTATATTTTTGGACAACACAGGATTAAATATTCAACAAAAATATGTTTGCTAATTGTTGCCTCGTCTTTGTGTTTTAGGATGACGAAATATCTAAACTGGAAGCAGAACTTGTGAGCAGCATGAACGGTTAATTGTACTGGAGGACTGGCAGATGGAGACTGGTGAGTCAAACCATCGTTATGTGCCAGGGGTGGCAAACCATTACAGCATCAAGGGCCAAATAAAAGCCAACATCACTGCCAAGAGCCACACAAACATATGGATTCACAGATTAGTAACGTCACGCGCCGCTTGCTCAAACAACTTTCAAATGTTCTTTTTCTTCGCTCAGCGAGACACCTGGCAGTTTAGCTGAAGTTCCTCGAATGCTAACTGAGCACATCCACCTGTAAGGCTGTGTTGACATGTCTTAGCTCCCTTCATGGAGCTGTGTATATTTGTCTATCATCACAAAACCATTGTCATCTTCTTAAGCATTTGGAATTGGCGTATCGTATTCAAATCGATTTGAATACACCACATAATATTCCTAACATTTCTAAAAACAAAGACTGCAGATTAACCATCCTTGTTAAGGGGTTTACAAAAGGCTAAAAGTGGTGAATATCTTTTTTGACTGCATCATTTTGAAAATATAACATTTTTCTGTTCAAATATTTTCGGCCAGCTTTATTAAGAGGTCATTGTGTCAGTTCTAGTGAGTTATACGGTATATTGTGGTATGCACGTTTGTACTCTTCAGTAACCATTTTGTCTTTACCAAAAGAAATTAAGAAAATGATTGAAAAATGTTCAGCAAAATGCAAGCATTCACTAAGTTAACCCCAATAAACCCGAAGCCCAAGTCCATACTTTAAACTTCTGTTTCTGGATTCGTGGTCATGCAGATTCAATCTCAAGGATTGGAACCATGAAACCACCTGTACAGCTAAATACCAAAGGGGAGATCATTTATTCTTTTTAGATTACATTTGGAACTGAGGCCAGGGTCCACTCGTTACCATGCAAAACAAGAAGACACAGGTTTAATTTACAGGCCATAAAAAAATCTATGGTCGAAAATGTATAAAAGTGGAACACGTCTGGAAATGTACCACCAGAGACACTGAATAATTCGACAGGCTGCGTAAAATGATCTGGAAGCTGGATTCTTCCTGTGAAGTCGTCTGATGCAATATTTCTTCAGACCATTCCTTTTTCAGCGAATATCACTTGAATTGCACTTTCTGTAATTTATTGTCCAGTTATTATTCTGTTAACTACTTTTGCTCTGAGTCAACTGTTGACATTAGAAGTGATAAGAGTATGTGACTAATTACAATGTACTTCTGTGACATGATTAAATTTAATAAACAACAAACTAGTAGCTCTGTATTTGACCTCCTTGATACACACATCGGGTTTGTAAAGGACGTGCAACAACAAGAAGGTATCGGCAACAGTAAAGAAATCCCCCACAATGACTGGTGAATTGATTGGCTATGGGAATTTAATTCAGCTTCTGGTAAGTAAACAGGTGAGGTTTAAGTAGTGGAGTGGCTGCAGGATATCAACATATAAACAATGCGAGAATGTCTTCTTTAAAAAGGCTACAACAGATGCCACTAAAAATACAACCGAAATTCAACAGAATAAACAACAATAAATCCCAAAAGCTTTTTCAAATAGTTTTACAAGGGTTCCTTTCATTTAAGTCTCTACAGATGAAAATGAGGCAAACGGAGCATTTTCTGTCAATATGACCAAGTGTCTCATAATTAGGGAATATGATACATTGAGGGTCGGGTAATGGGTTCAAGTTGAGACCAAAGCCAAGGTTAAAGCAGTATGAGAATACTGGAGATCTCATTCAGTTTTTACTTATTGTGGAAAGGTTATCTTGCCATTATGAAGGATGCATTTATAAATGGCATTCTGAATCGCTACTATTTTCTTACTTTTGAGCACAGAACATATTTCTTCATGTCCCAGATGCATCAGTGAGCCTGCAACCCATTTAGCCTGGATCAATCTGCATCCACACAAAAGCCTGGCTTTCTGCGATTGCCATTCCACAGGTCAGCAGGTGCGCTAGAACCTTCAGCTGCGATTCCTCTCGGCCGAATTAGTCCTTGGCATCGCCCACTCCATCAGCATTGATCGCAAAAATGGCCTCGGCCTCCGGCAGGCAGGGGGAGTCATAGATTTTACAGATCCTCGTCTCTCCTCTGCCTTTCCTTAGGTAAAGACTGTAAACAACAAGAACATAGAACAACGTGTGATGTTAGACAGTCTCAGTTTAGATGTGTAGTACGATTCAAGGTGTGCTAACAAGCTTTAACCAGAGAGGACAAACATCATTGTGTCTCACCATTCCCAGTTAGTGTGTGATGCAAATCTCTGATGTTTGGGATTTCCGAGTCCCCTAATGATGGAACTTTGACAAAAATGTACTTTATTGTCAAATTTAAGAATTATTAACAACACAGACCAAGGGTAGCGAACCAGTTTACCGTAAAGAGCCAAAGAAAACCCAACACTGCAAAGTGCCATACAACATATGGATGACCACACATCAACAGTGAGGAGTTACCCCACACATTGCTTGCTCAAAAGGGGTTTGTTTTTGTGGACCCTCACCAGACCCCTGACACTCTTGGTTTCCTCAGTTGGTTTTAGCTCTGGCTTGTACACTTGTTCTACTCCAACCAACTCCCTCACCTGGTCTATAAGATCAGAGTGATCATCTTCTGACTTCACTGGTCATATTTTCATTTTGCTACTCACGAGGATCCCGTCAGCCCAGCTGCCCCAAGTGAAGTCCCTCTGTGCATTCACACAGTTTATGACTCTGTTGGCTACCTTCAAGGAGTGTGGGAGATTTCTGTATTGTCACTGAATCATTGTTAGCATCTTTACTATTAGGAATAGGCATTATATGGCATATTTAAATGCATTCTAATACATCCAAAAATATTAAGACAATTTCAAGAAAATAAAAGGGCCACAGGTTCACCACACCTGTCGTAGGATTCATCAATAGCCCCGCCCCCTTAAATCCCAGGGTCACCAGACAAATGTTTCTACAACACTCACTTTGCAAGAAAATGTAAATCTATATAGATAGATGGATAGATAGAAATGTATATATTCATTTGCAAAGTGAGCATTGCAGTATGATAGTTGCAGCGTCTCTCGTGATCTAGTCCTTTAATGTATATTTACACAAGGAGTGGGTCCGCCCAATGGAGCCCACCATGTATTTACAATAGCCAAGTGTGTGGACATACTAAACATCTTTGAATCTTAATGAGAATTGAAGTCGACCAGTGGTTCTCCTCATGTTCAGAAGGGGGAGGCGATGGATACAACATGCAACTCCGCCTCTCGATGTCACCGAATCTTACACACTGCACCTTTAACAGACTTTGAGATGCTACACTTTGCATCTGGCCCTGTCAAATGCATGGCTGTGCTTGGTTGTAGCACATTAAGATTTTCTTTAGGTTTCTTGAGCACGGAAAACACCACCATTCCGTTGCTGAAGTATTGAGCCGACAAGTCAGAATTTGTGAATATCTTCTACATTCATCCAAGTAACATCCACGGGTTCACAGGAAGGTGGGGACATAAAAGCTGATGGAGCGGGCAGTTGTGAGGCGACTAAATCGAGCAAGCAGACCTCTAACAAATGGCCACACAGCATTCTGTTTACATGCATGAGCACATGAAGGCATTCACTTGTTACCAGAGACTTATCAAGCATTCTTTTCTGTGGGATCATTCCAAGATCAGAAAGGTGAAGAATAACAAAGCCGCCATCACTCACCGTGTGGTGGAGGCATGAGCCAAGATGTTGCCACCAATTGGTTTTTTGGGATCTGCAGAGAACATGGCTGCCCCATCTACCTGTGCCACCACCTGATTGCTTATTACCACAGCAACACCAAACTTGTGAAACAGATCACACAAAAATACATGTTAGAGCCAATTCACAGAGAAATGTCAGAGTTTCACACATTACTATAGAACGTTTGCTGCAAAGTGTACAAATTGATGCGTCGCGATACAAATAAAGCTGACGTGAAATCACTTGTACCAACAATGTGTGGATTTCAACTCTGCAAAAAATGGTATGAAGCCTCGTCCTGCAATTACAATAAAGGCCTTTCAAACAGCTGAATAAGGCGCTATTTGGAAAATGAAATGAAATATAAGAGTCGGGGACACTCTGCATCCTAGACAATATGCAGATGTCAATCATTCAAATCTTTGGTACAATCCCAGCCTGTTCTATAAGCTGTCAACATGTGATCTGATTGCTTCATAGATTTGTTCCATCCAAGAACATCAGGCCCAACCTCCTACCTCATCTGCAAGCCTGAGCAGCATACGAAGGAATCGGCCCAGGTGTCCCTGTCTGGCCGACAGCTCTCCTCTGCCGGAGTAGTCTGTTCTGTACAGAGCCGTGGCACTGTCCACTATTAGTAGCGCATACCTGACGAGGGCAAAGGCAAGGAAAGACACGCCTCAAAGGATATGAAAAACATTCTGTTCATGTTCAAGTCCTTCAGTTCGTAAAGATGTGCTACTTTCACAACCTATTTCGGTTCTGACTTGGACTTTTCTCAATTATTTGGATGAATTTTAAGAGTCAAAGAAAGCAAAGTATTATGGGTGTACATATTTTTTATCATAATGACCTGTTTTTGATATTTTCATCTTAATTTTATTTGGATAGTTAAGGTTTTTACTTTGCATTTAAACAAAGTGTTGTGTTAAAAATATTTTAAATTTCAAGGCAAAGATTCTCATCTTACTATATATGCATATTAGTTCCAAATATCTGTTGTTGGTCCCATGAACTACTAGTTATTGATAACACTCCTAAAATATTAATATCACACAATTCCTATTATGTATGAATTCTGTTGTTGAGGTCATTGGACCTCATCGTTCAAACGTTCTTTGCTCCCATTAGTTGCTAATGATAGCAAATATACAGTATGGCATTCTCCACCTTCACCAGTGAAACCGATTGTCCTTGCATATACATATATATAAACTTAATACAACCATGTGTTATGGTAGAAAAAGTAAAAGATGTAACCTTGTTTAGATGACATCACAACAGTATATCATTTTCTGTATAATTATCATACAAAGCAATGCGCAAAGCACAACAACGACAGCTGACTGACCTGGACTCAGCCATCATGGCAGACGCTTGATAGAGCAGCTGGGTCTGATGGTCCGTGTTAAAGGCTCGGGCGTAGGCCACATTGTCTAGAACATCGCTGCCCACCAGTCCGTACCTGATGACCAAGAGCTGTGAGTCCCGTGAAACACTGTTCAAATGACTCAAGAGCCCAGACCCTTTCCTGCTTGAACGTTTAGGAAGCCAAAAGTTCAAGCAGGACGTTTGGTGAACAACTTAACTGGAGCGTGTTTGGCTTTGTGGCCTTACCCACTGATGAGGTGCTGACTCACCTCTCTGCTACAGCAAGGAGTCTCTCTGGTCTGAAGGTTCCCTCTGTGTCTATATACATGGCTTTACCTTCTCCACCCCCTTGATCAATGGGCAGCTGCAGACACAAAGGACAGTGCATCATATTCATTTTGCAACGAACCTCTAACCCACTTTAATATAAATATAATGCTTAGATTTCTGTCCATTTTATGAACAAATTATATTCTTCCTCCTCCTCATTTGTATTTATTCATGAGTAATAAATGAGGAGCGAGGGAGACAGAGGGTAAGAGTTAGAAGGAGCAAGAAACCACAATGCAACATTAAACGAGAGTATGCCTCCTTCCTGGAACTTAATCTGAATTTCATTCATTTCTTCATGCATTCTTGGATTGATTCATGTGTGATGAGTGAGGATTGGTGGAAGGCAGAGAGAGAGCGAGGGACAGAAAGAACAAGTACAATCCAACATTAAATGATCAAAAGAATTGACAGAAGCTAAATGACAATTACCATCCAAAAATACGACACTACAATAACAAAGATGCCATCAGCCAGATTACTTTTGGATAGAAATGTGCATAAACATAAACATCAGAGCCTTAAGTGACACTAGAGTCAGGAGAAGATCACAGGGCAAAGCAGTCGAGCTCATTGTTCATCACTTGAGGGCCGCGAGACACACAGACCCCCAACACTACCTTGCTACCCCCAAAGAAGGCAAGCAAGGTCCAGGAGCACATAGGAAGGTCAGCAAGGGGCTTGAGCAGTGAGGTGATACCCCAACACCAGGCTGCCGTTGCGTCAGAGTCCATCCCAGCAGAAGTGCATCCCACGGCTGGAGCAGACCCCCCCCCCCCCCCCCCCCCCCCCCCCCCCCCCCCCCCTAACACCCCCCCCTAACCACACATCCCTGGGATAGAGCCGCTCTGTGAATAGAAGGCCCCCACCTGTCCGCAAGGAGAGGGAGGAGGAACCTGAAGACCCTAAGTCAAAAACTCCAGCTCCCAGTCCTGGCCTGCACGCGTGTGTGTGTCGTAATAAAAGCGTGGCTTCAGAGGAGAAGACGCCCCCATTTGGGCCTCATTGTTGATTGTACCTGACAGGTGACGGCAAGCGTATGGCACAGCTGAGTCTTTCCGGTCCGAAACTCTCCAAACATCTCTGTGATGGATCCCGTCTCAATCCCACCTGGAAGCAGAAACAGGTATTACTGTGTTCACTTCAAGAACATGAATCTCATGCTGATCACAAAAGCAGACGCCATAATGATAGAATGCTCTACGTAGGATCGTTTTCACAAAATTCATGCATTTTACAAACTAAGGACCATGACAATTTGAATGCTAAAAATACCTTGCAGTAGTTTGTCAAGCTCCTTGGAGCCAGTTGAAATCTGGATGATTTCGGCTCTCCTCTGGTGGAACTCAGTCGCTGTTGTGAAGCCCATAGGAACCAATTTGGCTGCTTCAGTCTGACAGGGCAGAAATGTACAGTCATTTGACAGGGACAACGTTACTGCCAGTCTCTCTTCAATCATAATATCCCCCCTTTCATTGTGGCCAATGCAAGACCCCTGATAAATCGACGATTTGAAAGTATTTCTTTGTATTACTTATAGTAAGAAATAGATTAGAAATGACACATTGTAAATAAAAGCAAATGTAAAATGAATAAAGAATGACTATCTTGTATACATGGGGGCAGCTTTGGAAGACCTTCACTTTGAAGCATCACAGTGAGGTCACTTTCTGTTTCCCAGAAGTTCAACTGTCAAGTGGTGATTTGCTACATTTCATTAGGAATGTGACTCGATGTGCCAGGAAGCTCAGGAAAGCAGGTCGGCCTCTCTGTTGTTGTGCGTCTTGTTCTTCCGTTTTTGTTTAGTGTGCTGGTGTGTGATGAAGGCATCAGGCTGTGAACATGTGGTCGCGTTGCCTGCTCAGATATCCTGCATCAGTGTTTTCAGAGGGTGAGGACAGTGCCAGACATTCATTCAGTACTCAATCATATTATTTGTTATTGTTCTGCAAACAGTTGCAACCCTATTCCAGATCATAATATTTGGCTGCTTATTTCAAATCTGGTTTTTGATTGAGTCACTAGCTGCTCATGTCCACACTGTAAACACACTCAAAGAGATGGGTTGGGTTTCTTACAAGAATTTTGTCGGCCTTGGCCTCGCTGATGCCCTTGATATTCAGCAACTCCTTCTTGGGTGTATAGGCCACGGCCTCAATAGTGTGGAAGCCTGCATCCTCCAGCTTCTTGATGTCACTGGCACTGATTGCACATTGCTGCGATGGAAAAACATTTGGTAGAGACAGACAGCCAAGGGTGGAATCACGACAGCCATTCTTATACATGACCAGAAGAGGAACTCTGGAGAACTGGTGAAGCAGACGACAAGCTACTAGACATCACTCGGGTGGACAACACTCGTTTTGGTCTACAGCTTCCGGTGACGGATTTATTTCCTCTTTGATCACATGATACGGTGCAAAAGTTGAATTTGTCCAGCTCCTTTATAAATCTGAATATTTTTGGTTTTCTTTTTTTGTCTTTTGTTATATCAGAACCATTATCCCCACAAGATTGGTATCAATCCCGTTAAAGGTCTGCTCACTTCACAGAGTACTGGCCTACGATCACCACTGGGGGCTAAGCAGAGAAAGTCCAGTGAAACTCCAAAGCCTTTCTCCCCGACTTGCATGTTCACACATTATGCCCCACTGGTGCAACACCAGCAGATCTCTGACGATCAGTGAATGTCTGTAAGAGGCTTAATTAAAATGGGATTATTAGGGGTTCCTGTGTTGCAAATCAGACAGTACAATCTGGTCTTTGTTCAAATCTGCTGTGATCACAATCCCAGTCAATGTTATTCCATAGAGAGGGTGGACAACACTTTCTATAACTCTTGAAAGATGATTTTCAGAAATCGTTTGAGGTACAAAGGTGGATCTATTTCAGACTTTTATACAAGCGGAGGCAAAAGGGTGGACAAGGCATTATTAGGGTAATGAAGGAAATGTGATGTTTCTCGAACAGTTTGAGACATAATAATTCTCAAAATGTACATTTGCGCTGCAACAATGTTCACATGTTTACTCAGTGCTACAGTTTATGGTTATTACTTTGGCTGAAACACTCGTCTGCTAACATGGAAATGAAGTCTGGACATGACAGTAGGAATGTTCACTCATTAGATACATGGTGACAAATTCTGCCTTTTTCTTAAAAATGTTCTCTGTAAAATCATAATTGTTTTGAACTGTTGTGCTGTCAGTATGCTTGTGCTTGGATATGGCAGCTAGTGCGTTCATCCTGCGCGCACCTCATCTTTATGTTCCAGTCACCTCCGGGCATAGTGGGGTTGCTACTCTCTGGCATCATTATTTTTTGGGTCGCAGGCTGAAAAGTTAGGGAACCCCCAATCTAGACAGGAGGAACAAGATAAGTGTTGCAAACTGCTTTAAGTCCAGTTTGACACAAGCAAAGCTTTTTCAACGAATAAAAGAATGTGTGAAAACCTTAAGCCTGAAACAGCATCAAAGTGGCATCAACACTGAGCTCATTGTGCTCTAGGCTCAGACTGCTGGGGGGAATTTCCCATCATGCACCTGGAATGAGCACAGAGACTGAGCCCTCAAATTCTCACCTCTCCCACAAACCCTCTGTCCCCCTCTACCTTTACCTCAGAAAACCACAAACTATCTGAAACGATTTCCAACTGTTTTTCCAGCTTCGCTGCCGTTGGTGAACGAGACGAAGCCGAGACGGTGGCGAGGAAACACGACATCCTGAGTCTCAAGCTACGACCGATCTGGCGCTGGGTCCTGAACGCGCGAGCGAGTCGTAATGAACCCGAGATCGAAAAGGACGAAAACAAAGATGGACTTGAACAGTTCATCATTCACATTCAGAACGTGTGTATCGGTGTTGAACATTCTGTGGAACATCTAATACTCGTCGGTCCGTCCTGGAGAGGATCCCTCACCTCTGACTCTCCCTCAGGTTTCTACCTTTTCTTTTCCCCCTGTCGTGTTTCCGGACCCTTGCTGAGGCTCTAAGGACAGAGGAGGTTAGAGGCTCAAACCTCCTCTGTCCTGAGACTCTAAGGACAGAGGAGGTTAGAGGCTCAAACCTCCTCTGTCCTTAGACTCTAAGGACAGAGGAGGTTAGAGGCTCGAACCTCCTCTGTCCTTAGACTCTAAGGACAGAGACAGAGGAGGTTCCCTCCCTGTGAAGCCCCGTGACACGAACTCGGATTTGTAAATGTGGGCTATAGAAGTACAATTTGATTGATTGATTGATTGAAGACTATCATAAGATCCTTGTGAAGACACCAAGGTCAGCAATCACATCATTAACATGCTTTGGTCACCAACAACATGACAATCATCAATCACCTGCTGTCTTTCATTGGCCTTTCTGTAAAAGCCTGCGCAGTTTATCTGCTGCACAAACTACAGCCGGTGATTTGAGTATGAAATAAACACCTTTTCCAGAGCACAAAGTAAAACACGCTTTAACCATTGGGACTGAACCAAGGAGCGGGACATGCAACTCAACAAGGGCTTCAACCTTCAGGCTGGACCACACTTCATTTCGCTGGAAATCAAAGCGTGTTTGTGAGGGTGAACGATGCGCGCGCATCAAACCTCGAGTCTGGACAGAGGCTGTGGTCCATAGTTTTCCTCCTCCTCCACTTCTGCCCCCACTCGGGCTTCACTCCTCGTCGCCATGGTTCGAGTCCGACAGTCTGGTCCAGAGAGAAGAGGGTCAGCGAAGGTTCACGGTAAAGACCGAAGCAATGTAACCGTCAATGTCGTCGTGGAAAGGCTCTTAAATCGTTCACTCTGTCATGTCAGGCAGCAGAACTTGGACCACCGAGCGGCAGCAGCGGGCACCGGAAACCTGCAATCACCGGGATCGGTTTCAGCCTTTCCCCGCGCGCCTAAAGCTGGTTTTCGAACGTTTGACCTCAGGCTGGATTTCAGCGCGTTTCACGGAAAACGGCCCCAACAAAACACGGCACGACGTCAAAATACGGTTCGCTGAGACGAAAGAACAGTTGACTCTTACCCGCTGCTTCGTGTTGCCTCGTAAACAGCCGTTCGGTCGTGAA
Organism: Chascanopsetta lugubris; assembly: GCA_016785325.1. Classification (NCBI taxonomy): domain Eukaryota; kingdom Metazoa; phylum Chordata; class Actinopteri; order Pleuronectiformes; family Bothidae; genus Chascanopsetta; species Chascanopsetta lugubris. The sequence continues at coordinate 13,215 of JAFBJT010103026.1, forward strand.
ACTTCCCGCGTGAAGCACGCACTCCGGCGCTATGACGTCATGTACGTGGAGCGTTTTGTGATTGGTCAAGCCAGGCGGATACACAAAGCGAGCGCAGCCTCTCCTTCAAAGTAAAACCAAAATATTGACAGGAATTATATTAAAGGTCCTCAAAGGCACTTTTCACTTTCATTGTGAGAAATTGATCGAACGACACAAGAATGTTCTAGAAAATGGATTTGTGTGTCACGCCCTGTGTAGAACTGGGCTACTGAGATGGGACATCAGTGGCTGAGTGGTGAGGACATGCAGATGTTGACTTTCTGCAGCGAGAAAACCAAATACTGAAATGAAGCAAAGTCAAATGGTTAACTGTTAACGTAATTGGTCATTATACAAATGAAGGAAACAGCCAAAGGCATAATGTGGTGCTCATGTGCCACACCTGGAACATTTAAGATCATAGCTCCGCCCCGTGTGTGTGTGTGTGTGTGTGTGTGTGTGTGTGTGTGTGTGTGTGTGTGTGTCATGCCTAAATGTGCCACATAATATTGTGCATACGTTTGATCACTAGATGAGGAAGATGTGTGTCAACTAATGCAATAAAATGACAATGAGTGGGCCAAATGAGTGGCCCGGTCCTTCGTATATTTTTCTGCCGGTGGCCCTCAGGAAAAAATATTGGCCAATGTTCACCAGATTTTGCATGACATAGGGTGACATTACTCATCTACTTTGCAAGTACTTTTGCTATTACTATGTGTTCTCTAGCGAAATGACAGAGCTCCAAACGGCGCGTTTTACTCAGGGAAGATATTCTGGGTTTTTATAAGGGCTTGTTTAGAAAATGTAGATTGTTTTTCAGACGGAAAACACTGTTTATCGTCATAACAGAGGCCAAAGAACAGATAGGTCCCCTTTAAAAGAGTGATTTTTCATAATAGGACACATTTAATGCAACTATTTATGTCATGTCATCTACGACCACGTATCCAGTATTCTGGGTATTTCTCCCAGGATCTCTTTCAGTTAATGAGGAATGTTTTCCTCTCCACTGACACCAAAACAGTCTGGCAATTGCGGAAACTGTTGGCTTTTAGTCTTCAATGGCGTGAGTAACTGGTAAACATTGTTAGGAGTCATTAGATGGCAGCTTCATTTTTAGAAGATATCACTCATTTAAAAAATGCCGTAAAATATATTTCATTAATAAATAAGGTGGAAGATGTTAGATAAGAACAGATTGAAATGAGATTTTATGACAGATAAAAGTGATTGATGACAATACTTTTCAAATTGATTGATATAATCACATTAAAAATGACAATTTGTCAAGCTTGAGTTTGACAGAATCACTGAGAAATATGAATATTGCTGACAATGCAGTTCTCTAAAATGCCCCTGTACCTGCACATATGCCTACAGCTTTCCTGCTATTGGTTTGAAATGGAATGGTGAAAAAAATCAGCCAGATTGAGCCAAGATAAAGGGAATTAAACCTATAATTGACTACAAAGTTGATTTTTACTTTCCCCTCCCCATTAATTATCAAATGTTTTTGATTTGGTGTAGAGAGGGTGGCTGTGGCAGAAAATAAAGTTAATCTTAATGTCTCTTTAAAAGTGATACATTTTCAGGTAATCTCATCTCACCATTGCCCATTTTAGCACGTAGACATATTTCTATGTGAAATCGTTCGGCCCGATTTTCTGGAAAATCCAAACCTTTGGGCATTCCCCAGTCCCCTCAGCAGCGTTCAGAAGCCGTCTGCTGCTGCTCGTTGCTGAACTCAGCCAACTACAAATTGATACAACTCAATTGAACAGTCCAGTCAAGCTAAATTTGGGGATTAAAAGCAACACAGAGATGCATCATTACTGCCGGACAGGTGACTACATCTTAGTACATGGTTATCTAATGTGAAATATTGTGTTCACTGACAATGCACAAGCATGCATCAACTTAAAGTTCCTTTCAGCACCTTTTCAGGTTACTGACAATTACTTTTTTCCCCACAGATCTTAATGAAACTATTCCACCAACACAACATATACACACTCAAACTCAACTACAAAATATAAAATTTTATTTTGATAACAATTTCATTTCATACAACATCCAATACATTCAGAACAGTTTATGGGCATTTCTATCGATTTCTGTAAAAAGTCACAACTTCTGTAACATACCTGATCAGATATCACAAAAGGCAGGTCCGCCTTTTCTGATCATTCAACGTGTGAAGAGACAGTCCAGAGATTTGGTTTTGGCCATGCTTCTTACAGTCATACGCTTGATGTTTCTGCCTGTCCTGCATTCAACACACTCATTTTGCTCCACTGACCAAAGGCTCACAGATCAGCAAGTTTGTCTTGGCAATACTGTTGTCAACTTGGCTTTTGAGTATTTGGATCTTCCAACTTTCTAAACAGTGCTCTCCATCACCCAATCAGAGCTGTCCACGGTTGCCTCGCTTCCCCTCCGATCTTCCGTTTCCTCCCACGGCAGCAGCAGACCGTTTACAGACACACTCCTCTTAGTCCAGATACCACTGATCCTATGTGTTGCGTTACCGAGCTGAGCAGCACTGCTCACTGTTGCATCTCTTATGTCAAACGACTGACTCCTTTTCATCTTGGACTCCAGGGGTAGCATGAGGAGGCGTCTGAGCCCAGAGTCCAGTGTCTGAGCCAGAAGTAACTCTCTGCCTGTGTGTGATATCTCTGTTGACACAGAAATACTACTGGAGGCTTGTGGGTCATATTCCTGTGCTGTCTGCCTTTCAAGTGATGTGAAAGCTCCAAGGAGGTGAGCCAGGTTGGACTCTGGGGGCTTTGAGGGAGCTGGCCCCCAGAGTTGAACGAGGGTTCTTTTAGGATTGTATGAGCCTCTGACCAGGGAGTCGGAGGAGGAGGATGAAGAAATACTGCTTTGGAGGGAGCCACACTCGAGCGTATCCTGAAGTGACACTTTTGGTTTGACGACTGGCTCAAGCTGAGATGAAATGAATAGTTCATTTTGCCTGAATTGACGCCCATTACTCTTAGAATGTTTGTCAAAGAAATTCATCAGCATTCCTACTGGGGTTTCACTGCAGGTACCTTTGTAGCGGACCAAAAGGACGATGATGATCAGAAGCAGGGCGCCTGCGACCATTCCCCCCATCGCAAGGATCGTGGTGCCTCCCAGCAGCTGACTGGACAGAGACTGGCACTTGAAGTAGTCACCCTGAGTGTAGAGATCAGTGCATCCCACCAGGCTGGTGGCTGTGAGTGTGGTGGCCAGGTCGTCCCAGGCAGCCAGCACACACAGATCATAGCGAGTCCCAGACACTAAATTTGTCAGCAAGAAGGCTTGGCTGGAGGCTGGAATCATCCTGAACAAAGAAAGAAAACACAATCAATATCTGCTGATTAATCACTCCACTCCAAGAAATGAGTGTGTAGTATTGTCATGTACATAATGTCAACATTGACTGACACTGTTCCTTGTTTCTGTTGCTGCTCCCTGCAACATTTTTCAGCAATCATCAACACAATGATCCCTTTTCGGATTCACTGCTGTGGAGGCTGATTTCAGCTCTTTTCATCTTACAATTCTTTTATGACCGAAATGACAGAATGTTCAGATGGATCCGCTTGAGGAAGGCTTGAAATTAAGTGTGGGATCTCAGGCTTTTCAAGTAGAGCGCAGCAAGCAGAGTCATAATTATGGTTTTAACTAAATAATAAAGATGGCTTATAACTTGTCTATGTTTAAAGGTGCCGTATGTAAGATTTGGTGACATCTAGAGGTAAAGTTGCATGTTGTATCCAGCATGTCACCTTCACCCTTCTGAGCATGCAAGAGAACCTTTATTGACAAACTCAGCAACTGGAATGTTAAAAGAAGGTGAACTTCATTGGCATTTCCAGAGATTTATTACAACTTTCTTAGTATTTACCACCTAATTCAGACGTTTGGGGCATTGCGAGGTCAATAAACAATATGTTAGCACCTTCCAAGTGCACGTCTTATGCGTGGAGAGCTGCTGTTAATGAGTCCGAATGAAAAGCTATTTTTTCCACATTGTTATTTGGAATGAATGATGTTCAGGGTGGACACTTGGAGGTGGATAGTAGGTCGTCACCTCCTCGTCAGCTTTAACACGTTATTGTGAATCTCATTTTGAGACGTTACCGGACAGTTCGATCATGCACCACCAGACTGTTAAGATAGTTTTTAATCCACAAGCCATCACTGCACTGAATAATGCACTAAAAACACGAGGCCTGTGCAATAACTGGACTTCCCTACGTAAAATGGCTTATTTCATGATCATTGGCATTGTTTGCGTGCATGTGTGTGTGAGTGTGAGTGTGAATGGAAACAATTTATCTTTTAGTATTTATTGATCATAATTTTGTTTTTATTTCGATACTTTGAAATTGGTCCCGTTTTTACCTTGGTGCTCTAAATCTCGTTATTTTACAATGACAATAAAGACAATAAAGATCTATCTGTCTATACCTGTTGCTCAGTCTATGGCTTTTTGCCAGACAACAGGTTAACTTGCGCCAGAGAAGGTTGCGAGCATTGAGACAAAACACCCTGAAAAAGTTCGGGAGGCCATACAATGCCACTGAGGATGATAGGCTAAAACGATATACCACATTCAATCTGAATTTTTTCAATTCTAATTTGGGCCACTTCCATACGCAGGCCTAGATCAGATTCAGGTTGGATGTTTCATAATGCAACCTCAGTGTGAACAGTCATATCAGATATCAATGCGACTTTTCCGTCATTACTGGACATCCTAAAATTCACATCCTGATCCGACCACTCAGAACCCACACACACCTTTGCCCCTCAGAGTGAGCATTGTGTCTCGCAGTGTGAACGTAGCCCAAGAGACGAGAGCCCTCGAGGACAAACTTGCGGGTGGCATGTGTGAGTGCGGTGCACCGTGGAGAGCTTCACCATCGAAAAAAGATGGTTCAAACAGTGATTCGAGAGTAATCACAATGTTGTGCACTTCAAGTCATCTGCCAACCAAGTTGGTCTCTAGACAAGCTCTTGTTTATAAACGAAGGCTTTATTTTGAAAATGTGAAAACAAAAGAGTGGAAACAAAGAAAAACAGAAAGGAGAAGGAATATAAATATCAATAGTATGAAATTGTGTAAATACATTTAAAAATTATCTGTGAACAAATAAACAAATGAATTTGAAAACAAAGTTAATGAATGAATGAATGAAATAAGCCTTTGGCAGCACCTTATCAAAACCTTTCTTTCACCCTGTGCCCCGTGAAAACCATGTTTTTGTACTGCCTTTTGAACACTGGTGATTGCTTTAGTTCTGAACTCAATCACAGCACACACAGAAACAGAAAGACCTGTTAACATTGTTTGTACACAAAGGTGCTTGAAATCAAACTGCTCCCTCAAATAATTCACCCAAACACTATTAAAAAACGATTTGTGAATATTACCGGAGAGTAGGTTGTTCATTTCTTTATACACGATTTGTGACGTGAACCAGGTCAGTGAATTTCAATGTTTTTGAATTTAAGAAAAGTAGATTCACGTGATCTCTAAAACTGTGAATTATCCGTAAGGTTTTTTTGTAATATGGATAGTGATGATTGAGTGCATTTATATTGCCACAAACCTCCACAAAGTAATTTAAATATGGTAAAACCAGTAGTGAATGTTGAGTGATTTTGTGAGATTTCCAGCTAATGTCATCGATTATCGCACATTGGGCCAATATTTTTTATGATGCAGGGAGTAACATGGGGACAAATCCTTAGACTGCACCGGGGGAAAAGCTGGATAGAGTTAGGTGTGGGTTAAGTGTAACTGGAGCCTTTTTTCCTTTTTTTTGAACCAGTGACCTTTTCTTCCAAAGGCAACTCCTCTAACCACGGTGCCACTGCCACCTATAACTTTATTCAATCAAGAGTCTTGAAATCTCAAGACTTATTGTTATTGTTAGATTAAATGATTAAATTAAAAACATAGTATGGGTTTACTTTTGTATTTTTTACAAAAATCAAAAGCCTTCCCCGGCTGAAAAAATGGCACAGGAGTCAAAATTTGATCAGAATATAAATAAACTAAGTACCTAAGTCATATAGGGTTGAAAAGAGTATGTATAGGTTTCCCATGATTGCTTGTGATTATTAAAATTACATATATATTCATTTAATGCAAAAACATTACTCTGTGTGTTTTTAAATAACTCCAGTCATCATCTTATGTACTTTTGAAGATGTTGCAAATTCTCACAAATTTGTGATGCGCAAAATGATTTCTATGAGATTGAGATGAAATGTAAATGTTTACCTGTATATTAGCACCTCATCATCAGAACAGTTGTACTGGAGCTGGTACATCTTCACCTTGGGAGCTGACTTGCTCAATGTCCACTTTATCAGTGCAGACACAGTGGTTACCTCAGACACCGATACAGCTTCCTCTCGTTGGCTCACTGAAGCCCTGTTGCTGATTCTGGGGAGTCCTGTGATGTTGAGCAAGTGTGAATTTGGGTGTGGTAGCTGGCTGGTACCATTGTTGAGGTGGGGAAGCTGGACAATGGACACTTCAACGGATGCAGTGGACTCCCCAGCCACATTCGTAGCAATACACGTGAAGGTGCCATAATCCTTTGTGGTGGTAATCACGATACTTAGGGTTCCATTGTTGTGCACTACATTTCGAGAGGAGTTTCCAAGTAGCTGATCGTCAGGGGAGATCCAGTGGATTGTGGGGTTAGGGTCTCCCACAGCCTGGCACCTTAAACTGGCAGTCTGGCCCTCCAGTACCAGAATCCTTTGTGTGTGTTGGGCGATGAGAGGTGGCTGACAGATCAACTCTTCCTCCTTTACATTCCAAAAATAGCGTCCTTTTAGGGAAGGAGGAGAGGCACAGGTCTCAAGATCGTCATATCTTTCAAGCCTCCGCAGCCACAGCAACTCACAGTTGCAATGCAGAGGGTTTCCACCCAGACTTAGAGACAGCTGGGGAGCATAGGGTGTAGTCAGAACGATTGATTCTTGTGTGCGGGCAAAGATAGGGTCAGGGGGTAGTTTCTGTAAACGGTTTGAGGTCAAGTCCAACCTTGCTAGTCTCTCCAGGTCAGTGAAGGTCCCCTCAGGAATGAAGTCCAATAGATTGTGGTCTAGACTTAGCTGGTGCAGGTTAATCATGTGGCGAACTGAGTCCCAGGGTAAAGAAATCAAGTTATTGTAGGAGAGATCCAAATCTTCCAAAGCAGGTGCCACGTCCTCAAAGGTCTTGCCATGAATGTGGCCCAGTTGGTTGTTGTTCATGATGAGATGCTGCAGGTTGACTAAGCCTTGCAAATCATCAGGGCCAAGCTCCATTAAACGGTTATTGTCCAAATGAAGTGAATTCAGTAATTCCAAATCAGCAAAGGAGAAGGGCTGAATGTAGCTGATAGTGTTTCTAGAAAGAGTGAGGTCCACCAGGTTTGTCATATTTGCAAAGTCTTGTTGAGTTATGCGCAGAATGTAGTTACCTCCCAGCCGGAGTTCTACTGTGCTGCGGTCGATATCTGGAGGCACAAAAAGAATGCCCTTAGAAGGACACAATGTCCCCAGTGACTCAGATAGATTTTGGCAAACGCAATACTTTGGGCATGCATGGGTGAGCGATGTTGCCCCCAGGACAAACAGGCAACAGATGATGTGGTCCATGGTAGTTATACATAGGAACCTGTGTCAGAGTCCAAAAAAAATGACAAAAATTACACACAATACAAGACTGTAAAGTTGATTATTCATAACTTAAAAAATGTGTGGAATATCAAAACTCTTCGAACAAAGTTTTGTCAGGACATTCCATAGGTGGTCTGTGCCAAGAACAAAAACCCAAGGAGGAGATCGAAAATGTAGGTTTAGCTTATGTCCCCGTTTTGCTAAACTAGAAATGTGTCAAAAATGGGTGTGGCCTACATAAGCAGATTCCGCAAGATTCACTGAACGTGAGGATATATGGCTTTGTATATGTTTAATGTGCTTTGTGCATGCTACAGACCAAACACTCAAATCATATTTTAGATAGTATTTTGAGAATCTATATCAGGTAAAATATTCAGTGCACTATTACACACCTGATGACAAGCAACAACAAGACAACCTAGAAGTTAGAAGTATATGAATTTGTTCAGACAGTATATACAAATTTGGATATGCCCCATAGGATGGTATCATATCTAACATTATCCCCCCCAAAAATTGTTTTGTTGTGATCTGGTCACCTTAGCGACAATTCATTCATCTGTGAAAAACAAAAACACCGACTGCTAACTACTGGAAAAGGTGTTAATTGTGCTCGAATTGCAGTTCCATCTGGGTGAAAAAAAACAATTGAATAGAAACGAGGCTCAAGTCTCAACATTGTTAAAATATAATGTTAAAGTGCCAAAATGGCCACTAAATTCAAAATGTCTGACTTCTCTTTTGTTTCTCTTGATGGAATACATGTACTTAAAGAATCATTTTGGGGAATTGTGTATCAAAGGCAGCGCTTTAGAGGCGCTATGTAACTAAATTGTCACATCGATTCCAAAAACCTTTTTGGATGTCGTTAGAAACTGTGCTAAAATATATCAGGTCTGATGGAGATTCGTCAACGCACAAGACAAATATGTAACTGTGTGCAATGGCAAATGACAGAAGTTAGATGCCATGTCATGGTTGAGTTGGTGAACACAAAACTTACCATTTCAACTACATCATCAGAGTGTTAGGACTGTCGGTGCAAATTAGACAAGGTTATGATCAATGCAGTAGGAAAATTCCATCCAATCGTGAGGCATGAAAAACATAACTTCCTGCTGCCATATGATGGCCCTACATTTTTGATTAAAGATTTTTGTTTGACTGTGGACCATGAGCAGTTTTCAAGGCAAATCATAAAGGGGACTGATTATGCTCCAGCCCCTTCCTGTTTCCCGTTATACTTTATTATTACTAGTTATTATTACACTTGTATTCCTTATTTATAAACTGTTTGGCTCTGTCGCTGCGGGAGACGTTGCCCCGTTACTACCACTGTTCGCATGATGAGACAGGATACAACCAGCTGCCGCTCCAGCTCTGATCTGTGTACACCGTAATACTTTCCAAATATTATTTGATTGTTAATAAACTGATCGAATGTGTCACCGCGGGAGCAGAGGAGGACGGCTGCTCCCACAATGAGCGCTGCCCCCCCCGGGAGCAGCGGAGGACGGCTGCTCCCACAATGAGCGCTGCCCCCCCCGGGAGCAGCGGAGGACGGCTGCTCCCACAATGAGCGCTGCCCCCCCCCGGGAGCAGCGGCTCCCCTGCCGCATACAGCCCACTGCCGCGCTGTCCACTGTTTCCATAGTACTTTAGAAAACGTTTTGATGTATTAATAGACTGGTCGAGTGTCCGGACACATCCAGAGGGAGACCGCTGCACCATGTGCCAGTCAGAGCGCTCGAACCTGCGGACTCAAGCCCGGAAACAGACATCTCCGGCTAAATACACTGGGTTAGGGTTGAAAAACAACATAAGCATGTGATCGCAGCTCAGCTACACAATCCTTGAAAAATGTATTATTACTAATCATTTATTTTTGCTGTCTTTGTGAGCTGATGACCTAATGACTTGCTCCTGTCCTCTGATCATAGCAAAAACAAATCACAACAAATGACGTGCTATTGAAAAACAGGATATAGCGAATGCTGCTCTTCCATGTGTACAAAAGCACCACAGGGAGTGGGAGTTAATGAAGGATTCAGAAGATGGACGATGAGCAACAATGACAGAGAGGTCAATCAAAATGTGTGTTGCTCTGGGGGATAATATACAGGATGGAGGATACAACCTGTCCCTGGGCTACAATGCTGAGATTAATCCTTCTGCTGCTCCCTATACAGCTTGATGGGGCATAATATAAGTCAGCCTACAGCATGGTGACATATGTGCCATTATTTATAGCCAGCAGATCCGCTCAGAGGTCCAGGGGCTGCTTAGAGAAGGTATTATTTGAGAGCTTAAAGACCAACCTAGCCACTATGGAGCTCAAACGACAGTTAGTGGCAAAACAAACCGATAAACTGAATCACTGTTGTTTTACTGGTTTTAATTGTCATCTGACAATAATCAACATTGGTTGACTTTAGCATCAAAAAAATATATAATATGAAAAGAAATAA
>JAFBJT010103075.1:9737-12237 GCA_016785325.1 Chascanopsetta lugubris
TGGCCATTTTCACACGGGAGTCTCTGGGGGTTTGCTCCCTTTCGCTGTCAGCCCCCAGTGGTTACGCTATGAACTGCACGTTTTCCACTTCCTATTGTGCCTCATCCATCTGCACCGGAGGTTGCCCCTCAGTGTGTGTGTGTGTGTGTGTGTGTTCTCTCTTGCCTGCTTGTCACCTCCAGTGGGAGAATAATGACTGCATCTCTTGCAGCCAATGTTGCTGATGCAGCTGCTGTGTGAAATTCAATAGCGCCTGAGGGGTGCAACAGGCGCCAACCCCTCGGTGTGTCTCTGAGGATAATCCCCAGGGGCCACGTGGACGCTAGAGCTGCTTTATGTCTATGGGGAAGCTGTCATATCTTACACCTGTCCGAAAACAATGTCTACATTTCAATCTAAACGGGAACCAAAAAAATACATTCAGGTTGATTATAAAAATGTCAGTATGTCATTGTTTTTTAATATTTTCACTACCCAAAGAGGTGCCTGAAATCGTACACACTGCACCTTTAAATTAATTGAAAAACATAATGAGCATACCAGCATTAAGTCTGTACTTACGTAACTCTTTTTTAAAAATTTTTTATCAGCGTCAGTGTGTTTGCTCACAATTTGCAGCGAACTGCCCAATTCACAGACTGTTGTTTAAAGGTGCAGTGTGTAAGATCGCGGTCATTTTTGTCACTTCTAAAGATATTACAAAGCAATTACATACTGATATTTTCATTCATTCATAATTAGGCGGTAACCTTGAGCCCATTAATTTATATTTACATGAGGAGCGAGTCCTCTCTACGGGGAGGACTCGCTCCGTTTTTTGTTTTTTTTTCCCCCACATCCTCACCAACCTCCCTTCCCTCAGTCTGAATCCACATGTTTTGGGTCAAAGTAGACGCTCCCTCCCCCGACTGAATAATGATGGAACCTTCCTCCCTGTCTGTCCCTGCAGGTTACCTGTACGTCACCTGCCTCATCCAGAACTGCTCGGACAAGATGGTGACGGCTCAGTTCCTCGGTAAAATCGACCACAACTCGCTGCTGGTGCAGGACAACTACATATTTGTCAAGGTAAACATCAGACAGTGTATTATGAATGTGTATTCAGATCCCAAGTGAGCTGACTTTTTGTTCCAGGAAAATGTTGTATTCGATATGCCTTGACTTTCACGGTCGCGCATAATTACGATGTGTCCCCTTTAAACTATCCATCGATGCGGCAGCGATGGTGTCTCTTACGTTTTTGGATGGATGAGGATCCAGCTGTAAATTCTGGAACCACGTTGTTGCGGAAGAAACTACTTGGAACAGACCCAAAGTTCACATGGATGAGGACAAAAGATTCCCTTCAGTCGCATCGTACGAAATAAACAAACAAACAAATGAATTATTATTTTCTATTGGAACAAAATGATAGATAGAACCACCGAGCAACCACCAAAATATGAACTCTGATATTCCGCCTCTGCTCCGTGTAATGTGAGGTGTCGCCCCTCATGTCATTACTGTGTGTAATGAACAGCAGCTCGTCCCATCTCTTAATCATCCCTCCAAAGTTACTTCAGCAACGACCAAACTGACCCGTCGCTAAGCCCCGCCCCCTCGGCCCACTCGGATTAACAATCGGTCAGCTGCCCCAAAGGGCAGGGTTTTTACATTGAAATTGTTCTGCCCCTGTGATAGTAGAATATAGTTCACTTAGCTAAAACTCTGCTACCTTACTTTTTGAACAAATTGCCACACAGTTTCATCCTTTGCAGACACTTTCCTACGTCTAAATGAGTTTGAATGATTAGGATAAAACTCCGCTCACTAGCCTCTGGGGTATCTCGAGTCGGTATTGCTCGTACCCCGTGGACACCGTTTGACCGTTTTTCAACATTTGAACCAGGTAAATGTCCCGGAAATTGCGGCAAAAGAGAAGCTTCTCATGTTTTTCTACAGTGCATTGCGATTGGCCCCCCGTGCCCGAGGGCGGGACTTAGCCCTGGGTCAATCAACACCCCCAGAATTGCACCTTTTTGAGCTATATCCTCCTGAATCCTCCATCTCTCTCTGGTACTTGTTATGATTCGGTCTTGTGTTGTGTCTGTCAGTGTACACATCTGGGACTGCAGCCTTCTCCCGGTCTGACCAACGACCTGTGCTGCTCCGCCGGCGCACAGGGCCGCTCGCGCTCGTCGGAGAATCAGGACAATGCGCTGAATGAAATTTGTCTCGTTAGGAAGCGACTCTCCATGCGGCGCGGCATCGCAGAGTCCGAGGAGGTCGAGGCTGCATCTCATTTGCATGTTAAAACGGCAGAATACACATGAGCTGGTGAACAACTATGTGGGATCTCTGCAGTGGCATAGGAGTCATATCTTGATTGTGTGTGTGTGTGTGTGTGTGTGTGTGTGTGTGACAAGTAATACCCTCATCAGTCAAAATAAGCAGCGTTATTATGGTTTATTAGCCTACACTGTACAATGTAACATGTCATTTCAGCTTCAAAATCTGAGAG
>JAFBJT010103075.1:17237-32735 GCA_016785325.1 Chascanopsetta lugubris
AGCATTTCCATTTACAGCAGATAAAGTGGATGGTTGCACAGAGTTGGCTGGATGCTGACGTGGTGACGGAGCCTGGAGATGTGATTACAGAGCCCAATCTTGAGGTCATGGGACTCTTTCATTCCTGATGCTCCCTGGCAAAGGCTCCTCTCCGCATAAGCTGAGCTGTTATCAGCCGCTCACACTCTCACAACAAAGTCAGACTTTGGGGAAATAACGGGAAGTCAAGGCTGCAGACGGGCGCTTTCATGAAATCAATTCCACTCGCGTAGATCTCCATTATACGAATGACTAATGACGCAGTGTTATTGTGTGTGTGTGTGTGTCATTAACGACCATGAAAGGACATTCCTCATGTCTACTATGAACGACACAGTTGGTTATAAAATTGTAATCATCCCCCATGAGCCGAAATAGTGCCCATCCGTTTAGTTTTTTGAGACCGTCCTGAACCTGAAACATGAACCCTGAAGCCAATCGAGGTCCAATCTGGCCCGGAGTTGTCGTCGTTTATAGGTTTTTATGCTTGATAAACAAGTATCAAACAATAAGTTGAGTGTATTTTTGTTTTGCATTGGCAGAACTGTCGTTGTTGGATGAAACGTAAACTGTGTCGCCCGTGTTGCGTTGTAAACAACAAACGTTGTAATCGTGCCCTGGCCCCAGCTGAACCCCGACGTGCCCCCTGGAGTTGACTTGTCCTGCCAGTGCTATTTGCGCCAACAATATTCACAACAGTGTGTCAATATTTCTTTATCTTATCAAAATGTATGCATGAAGCCAGAGAGCGGGGGGGGGGGGGGGGGGTCAAACTCATTTTACTTCAGGGGCCACAAACAATCTGATCTCATAAGTGGGCGGTTCATTCGGACCACAGTGTGTCACTGCTGACTCATCACTCTGCTCGTTATCCTTGCGGTTTGTTTTTGTCTTTTTTCAAGATGTGCAGGGGGGGGGGGTGTCTCTGCACCTGTGCAGGTTTCCATTGGAGTCACGACAAAGCCTGAGCCCCCCCCCTCCACCTAATATTTCATATTTTTTCTACACCATGCTGAATGTGGCTCAAGGGAAGGGAGCGTTTGGAATCGCTGAGTGATGCAGGTTTTGTCTCGCTGCTCCTGGGACCCAGGGTTTCCGATTTTTCACTCTCAGCAGTCAACCTTGACTGTCGGGGTTGGTTGACTGTGCCCCCTGACAGAGATGAATAGATGTTGCCTCTCCCAGTGGGCGTCCGGTGGTGCAGCACCAACCAGGGGCTCGCCGGTAGAGATGTCCTTCTGTGTCACGTCAGGATCGGAGCCCGAGAGCAAAGGGGAACGCCCCCGAGGCCAAGCAGGTGGCGGTTTCGTAAACACACAGCTCGTCGTGCCAGTGGCTGATATTCCCCATGACTGCTTGCCTGCATCGCGCTATTTTTAGCTCTGCTAGCCGCGCTATGAAAGCCCATCTCAAAGGCCACTGACTCCTGTAATCGATTGGTGGCAGAAGTTTGGGCTATGCTTTGTTTTTTTTTGTCTCAACTCTTGATCAAACTTGAATTGTGCTTCTGTGGTCCCGCAGATCCTTGAAAAGTCTTGAAAGGCGTTAAAATCGTGAGTTTGAAATTTAGGCCTTGATTATCCTTAAAAAGTCTTAAATTAGCTTTTGGATTTTAATATACTTATGAAGATGATATTCGATAGAGTTACGCTGTTGCATTTGTAAACCGATAGAATAAAGTAATTGCATACACTTTTTGTATTTGCTCACTGTCTTCTTGCATTTTCAGTGTGTTGCACTCCGGAGCAGCATTGGAATACTTCGTAAAGTATTTTACACTGAAGGCTTTCAAATGTTCTCTGCCGTACTTGGAAGAGAAAGGTGAGGTGAGGGGTGATCAGTTGCAACCTGCAACTCCACCTCTACATGTCACTAAATCCTACACACTAAAGTACTGACGTTCTGGCCATGTATATTCCTCATTCCTCTCACATGACAGTTTCTCTGTAAAAGACGCTACACACCCACGTCTGTGTTGCTCCGTGTTGATTTAAGTTCAATCTCAGACTTATTAAGGTTTTTCACCCAAGCTTGAACAGAAGCTCCTCTGTGGATTTGCGGCCGTTGGATTTCAGACTTTGAGCCCATTGTCGTCGTCTGAGCAGCGAAAAGCTGATCGTACGCTGAAGATGCGTCGGTACATATGAAAGCATTCAAACGTGTGGATCGTTGTTGTTGATGTGGTCACACGGACACGCTTGTATCTTCACGAGTGTTAGTTAATGGCATTATCCTCCGTGGTGAGGGAAAGGCTGACTGCGGGTGTTTTTTAAGGCAGCTGGGGCTGACGTTTGCACACTTGTGAGTATCGGCGACTCCTCCTCCTTCAGCTTCGAGCTGCTCGCCTGGGCTTGATGCTTTCAAAGTGATTGGAAAAGGGGATTTATAATCAGAGGGACGTGCAATTTTGACATGCGGCGAATTCGAGAGAATGCTAATCCGACACGGTGTCACTAATGGATCTAAACAGATCATCAGCGCCGTGCCTTTCATGGTCTCCGAGAAAATCACCGCTCTAATCTCGGGTAGAGCTTTCAAGAGGTGAAATTACACTTACTGGTCATTTGGTACCATGCATTTATGAGTGTGGAGATTCACAAATGATCCTGATCACCTGGTTATTTCCTCCTTGCAGTCGATGTCCGTGCAGCAGTGGTCAGAGACGCGCCTTCCATGCAGGGCACCTTCCCCTGAGATCTGGCTCTGTCTTAGAATGTTAGGTCAATGCGATGGCACCCAAAGAGAAAGTGCCGAGTTGGCCTTTGTGCCAGTAACTGCGATGAAGCCCTTTACATAGGAGCTGCCCGAAACAGTATATCAGCATGTGAGGCGCTCTCCTATCTCCCCCATTTCGTTTCTGTGACTCTGGTATATTCACTGGATCAAGTTCCGCTCCTTTGATCTGCTTTTTATTTTTTCCTCTTTCCTTTGTTCGTGTACTTTTGTAGTTTTCAACCCATCTATCTATCTTATCAATGATTCAGGGATCACTTAACTTGTCTCTCCCGTCACTCCTTTCCTGCCTGCAGGATGTCCAGATCGTGAGCACGGACGAGAACCAGGTCTTCCTCGCCCTCCAGGAGTGGTACCAGTCCGACTCCTACAACCTGTACCAGTCGGACCCTCAGGGCGTCTACTACTCCCTCGTTCTGGAGGACGTGCGCAGCACCAAGCAGCCCGAGGAGAACGTCCTCATCGACATCCTGGAGGTGAGGGTGGATTTGTTTGCCCCAAACCATGAGTTTTGAACGATCGCATCCACAGGATGTCACGAGTTGGTGCCGTGGACAGAGCTGAGCCCAAATGTAAGCCCCTTCTCTCATGTGGGACCCTTTGCTTCCCGACGCTGTGTTGTCCGATCAGCAGTGAGCATTTGTCGGTGGGTGTAACAACAACAGGACAATTTAATCACGCTTAAAAGGATGAAGCTGGCAAATCCCATTCGAGGACGAAAACCAGCAGCGTGGCACTCCGTCTTAAACCCATTTGTTCTTAGTTCTAATCTTTGCATTACAGCTGTATTTATTTATTTTTATTTTTTTTAAGGTTTAGCAACCTTTGTTTTTAATCGCACATTGTTCAAACAGTGCATTTGGACGGTGCATCTCCACTTCCCTCCACAATCCATTAGTCAAACCAGAATCCGATGCCAATGATGTCATTTGGACCCAGAGGGGTGGAGCTAGGGTTACAGCATCCCTCCAACACAAGCTCTTGACCAACTGGGAGCCAATCACAGCTGTCGGCGAATACGTCATACGCTTGTATTAGGTTTCCTATGCTTAAAACCGCTCTTAAATTCCGATGAGTGAACAGCCCGTTACCAAAGTCCCATACTGAGATATTTCCTGACTTACTCGGTTGCGTCTATCAGCCTGTGGTCAGCGTTTTATGTGAAGTGACCCCGGTTGCCTTTGTGCTGGTGTGGAACTCTGATACGTCACCAAAAGGGCCCTCATAGCTTTTCAGACATTAAGAACCTCAACTGCAATTTTTCTATCAAAAAAAGAACTGCTATTTCCAATCTGTTCTTTGGGGGTAGTACACAACATACATGTCAAACAAAAATTTCCTGGACCTGAGGGGGGAGTGGGCTCCATAAAAGGCAACATTTACCTTATTGTTATCAAAATCGATTCTACAAAGGGAACAATTTGGTGTTGTGGTTGTTTACACAGGGCCATATTTTGGGGAGGAGCCTAGTGTCCAGCGGGGCAGGGGGTTTAGTGGGCTTCTCATCTGTAACAACTCCTCATGTGACGTAAGAACAGGGGCATTCAAACAAACCACTTTATGGATTTTTATTATATATATATATATATTATTTATCTATAAATCACACACACAACGCAGCTTTAAAAAGAGTGATTTTACATAATATGACTCATGAATATTGATGTGACACGTTAATTGCTTACACTGCTTAGCTTGCGCCACGTACACATCAGTGGTGCTTGGATCTTCAAGTGTAAGAATGAACGCAGATGCAGTGAAAAAGGCATAAAAAAACAAAAACTCAGGTAAAAGACAAAAGTGCCTGAGCTGAGGGAGGAGGATGAATCGGTGCTAGGAAAGTGGAGAAAAGCCAGACGCCTAGAGAGAACACAAGCAGGTTTAACATGCTTTGATTTCAACAATTATTCCTTTTTTTTTTTTTTGTGGTTTTTTTCCGCTCCATAAACGTCAATGCTGCATAATAGAAAGCAAATGGAGCTTGGGGAGTCTGTGGATGGAGACATGTCTGACAAGCTGCCTGGCTCTGCGTAAGTGGCTGTCTGCTGTCTTCACCATCGTCTTGGCGTTTAATGTTTCGGCTTCAGAGCCCGTAGAAGCCCGGCCGCCTCCGAGACCGTGCAGTATGTATTGATTTCACCCTATTAAACTTTTACAGCCCTGCACACTGTGTGTGTCAGTGGTTTGCTTTCTGCCCCCTGTTAAATGCATTGGCCTTGAATGCATTGCACAGCGGGTAATCGGGTTTCAGCCGCTGCCGACATTCTCGCGTGTGCTGGTTAAGGGTTCTGTATTCAGCTCTTTAGTTCAGGGGGAAGTTACACACCAGTTGCAGCAGTTTGGTATTTGGAAATCTTTTTGTGAGCGGTCTGCCGGGAAACGGCATCATCACATTCTCCTCTCACCTCATACCTTGGAGTCGCTGAAATTAGATTAAAGGAGCAGCGTGCAAGATTTCTGTCATTTCTATCACTTCTAAAAATACATATGTATATATATATATATATATATATATATATATATATATTCATGTATATGAGGAGCAGGTCCTCTCTATGAGCGCCACCATTTCTTTACAGCAGCCCAGAGTGTGTTTTAATGAGCTCATTGATGTATATTTACAAGAGGAGCAGGTCCTCTCTATGGGGGCCGCCATGTTTTTAAACATCTTTTGAGCTTGAATGACAACTGAAGTCCACCATCGTATCTCCCGCATGCTCAGATGCGTGAGAGTGAGGTGATGGATACAACATGCTTCACCCCAAGGTGTCACCAGGTCTTGACACACTGCACCTTTAAGTCGCACTATAGCTGACTTCATTTTGCGGAGGATCTTCGGATTATTAGGTCGGGTCTCTCTTCGTATGTTGCTCATCCGCGGATCAGACAGCTATGCAGAAACTAGAGTCGTGATTCTCAACTGGTGAGTCGCGACCCAAAGGTGTGCCTTTACCTTTGGTGCTTTCATTTCGAAGAGGAATTTGTATGCATCAGAGTGCCGTCTATTCACACTCCTTAACTGAAGGGGGCGATGATGCCCTGTAATGCTAATAGACTGCCGCTATTTCACAGATTGAAGAAAACCTGCAAAGTGTGTTTTCATATGCTAATTAGATTTTTAATCAAAATGCAGGTCGACTGCAAAAGAGAATATCTCCCTCTCTAGCGTCGACCCCTGCTGGTTGTTGTTTTTTTTTTTGGTAAATACATTTGAGAAAATTGTCCTCGATTTGGGTCACGGCTCGTCAGCCAGGGGTGATGGTGGCTTCCCGAAGCCAGACCAGTAAGGTAGAGGATCTGCTGAAGTTGTAATAATCAGGCAGAAGGTGGCGCACCCTACAGGAAGTGAGGTAGGTTAGTACTTTGCTGCTGCAGCCCTTCAAATTTCCCCACTGTGTGACGAATAAAGGATTATCATATGGTGTCTTATCTCAACTCTTACCGATGTGTATTTGTATTATTTTCTGTAGGTTCGTGGAATCAAAGGAGTCTTCCTGGCCAACCAGAGGACGGACGGCAAAGTGAGGACTCTCATCACCTACAACAAAGGAGGAGACTGGGAGCCCTTGGCCCCGCCCACCACTGATATGAATGGGAAGCCTGTCAGCTGCAAAGCAGTAAGTAACGCCCTTTATTTGATGCTTTAAAGGTGCGGTGTCTGATGTTTTGGGCACTTTGAAAAATATTACAAAACAATTACATACTGACATTTTCATGAATTTATAAGCACCTAAATGTTTGGGTTTTTTTTCTAATACCCTTAAATGAGCCCATTCATGTATATTTAAATGAGGAGCAGGTCCTCTCTATGGGGGCCATCATGTTTTTACAGTAAAAGTACTAGACACCTTTTGAGTTTGAATGACAGCTGAAGTCGTCCGTGGGTTCTCCTCCGTGCTCAGAGGGGTGAGGGTGAGGTGATGGATCCAACCTGCAACTTCACCTCTAGATGTCACCAGATCTTGCGCACTGCCCCTTTAATGTGTGATAATCGAGCGTTAAACCATTGTCCAATCTTTATGTCCGCACACTGTGCTACAAGTCAATGGATGCTGTGTTAAAACATCATTCAATGGACCAAAACGTCCCCCTCTGCACGCACAGCTTTACAGAGGGCGCTGCACTAGTCAGTGAAACTACAAAGAGCTGTTGACCTTGTGGCTCTGACCAGGACCAGAGCAGGAAGTCAGAGACTCACCTACTGTCTGGTTTATCTTTTATTGACCCATCACTTCAGTCGGTTGACGGATTTCAAAGAACTCTAGCTTTCACAATATCCAGTGTTTGCAGTCGCAGGAGGAAACGGACACAACCACATCCCCATGTTCGTTTCTTGACCTCTCATTCCCCTCAGCTTAAAGGTGCAGTGTGTAACATTTGGTGACATCTAGAGGTGAAGTTGCATGTTGTATCCGTCACCTCACCCTCACCCTTCTGAGCATGCAGGGGAACCTACCGTATGTAGACTTCAGTTGTCATTCAAACTCAAAAGGTGTTTAGTTCGTCCACTTTTGCTACTTTAAAAACATGGCGGCCTCCATAGAGAGGACCAGCTCCTCACGTAAACGCAGATCAATGGGCTCATTTAAGGGTTATGGACTAATAAACTAAAACATTGACGTGATTGTGGAGTCATGAATGTCAGTATGTAATTGTTTTGCAATAGTTCTAGAAGCGACAAAAATGACCTAAATCGTACGCACTGCACCTTTCATCCATACTTCAGTGCTCAAAGCAGTGAGCCTGCTTTATTTCCGACTTTACTGTAGCAACACTAGCACATCCATCACATGACTGACATCACCAATCAGCAGGCGGAAACAAAGAGAGGTGCTCAATGTGCTCTGACGTGTCAATGTATCTGGCAAACAATGCCGGCCATACCCATTTACTGCCCCCCCCCCCGACCCGGGCCGGGGGGAGGGGGGGGGGGGCAGAATAATGACCTCATGAAAGAACCGGAATCATTCATCGTAGCGTTGTGAATAAGGTGCCTCGTGATAAACAATCTGCAGTCTGCAATCTGCCTTTTATTGAAAGAGCAGCACAAAAACGTCTTGAAAAGACGAACCGGCCATTCAGAGCTCCCCGTGACGTGAGACTGCCGTGAGAGTGGAACGCACAAAGAGCCGGGGCTGATTGTAGCACTGGAGGAAAAACCCCGGGAAGATATCGACTCTCGGGGACACGTTAAAAAGGAGAAATAACGAGCGTGGGGTGGAGTGGGGGTGGGGGGGGGGGGGGTGGGGGGGGGGGGGGGGGGGGGGGGGGGGGGGGGGGGGGGGTGTTCGACAAGATGTAAAGGAAGTGGAAACACTGCCCGGAAATATTTCAACGCCTGTGTGCCTCGTGTACAATACCGTGTGTTTCAAGGAGACTCTGACATTTCCTCGGCAGCGGAATGTCACCGTGGAAACGGTGCGGCCTTTTCCAGTTTCATATAAATGTAATCTATTTATAGCAAAAGGTTAAAGATGTATGACTGACTTTTCTTTTGCTCGAACCCCCCCCCCCCCCCCCCCCCCCCCCCCCCCCCCCCCCCCCCCCCCCCCCATGTCAACACTCGCTGTTTATCGTCCCTGTAAGTCACAGAGTTGGGAAAATAATGACCGGTTATATGTTTCTCTGGAGGTGCAGTAGTGTGTGAGATTTGCTGACATCTAGAGGTGAAGTTGCATGTTGTGTCCATCAGCTCACCCTCTCATCTTCTGAGCGTGCAGGAGAACCTTGGCTGGATTTATATTTTCCTGCCAATCGGAGCCCTTTCATTTTTTTTTTTCTTTCACCTTTTATTCAAAGGCGACGCTGATCCTGACTAATCTCTGTGGATGTCACGTCTGATTCTCACACTTGAAATGAATCATCTCCCGTTAAGTATCTGATCAGCGGCAGTGTCTGCAGCGAGCTGTGTTTGCGGTGGGACCATCTCGTACCTGTGTGCCAACACTCGTTAAACACAGCGAGTGTCTTCACTTCACCTCTCATTCCGCCGACAAGGCCAAAGTGTTATATTGTCCCACATGTCTTACGTTGTGGGCGGGTGAATGACACTTTTATTCCCACGCTAAATTCTAACTCCCTCGTCTCCGCCCTGCAGCCCGACTGTCACCTCCACCTGCACCTGCGCTGGGCCGACAACCCCTATGTGTCCGGGACCGTCCACACCAAAGACTCGGCCCCGGGTCTCATCATGGGTGCAGGTCAGTCTCCGTCTCAAGATGAGCTGCCCGTTTCCACCTCCCGCTGTTCTGAAGCCTGAATATTCTGGCGATGGGTGACGCCATTTTGTTATTCCAAGGGCCACTGTCGATCAGTGTGATCGGTGTCGTTATCTGTTACAGAAATATGTTAGGAGATGAATTATGTGGTCAGTAATGCCATCAACCACCAGAGGGTTTTTGGTCAATTCTGAAATACCCAAACCCGTATTTTGCTGAATCCAGTTCTGTTTTATTTACGTTTTTGACCTTTTTACAACAACACTTGTGATCCCAGCAGGTGGATAACAACAATCTTTGTGTGACATGTGCAACCCTAACTACCAAAGTTAAAGACCTGCTTTCTTTGAAAGGAATACTCAAATGGCACATCATGGGTTTCGTAGCATCTTTTCACGGGCTAGTCATATTTTGAATGCGTCGGTCGGTCCCCACAAATAATGAACTCGGACAAAAACACAGTCTGTCATTGAATGATTTTGATTGGCCTGTCTTTTCGACGACGTCACTCGTGTTCCTCCCATCTCGTCAATTGTGAAGAAGCAAGCGGAGGGAGTCAAACAGGTCCAGTCCTCCTCCCGTCCGAGTTCCTCGTTATTCGAGTCTCCTCTCGCCCGTTCCCAGTTGTTGACACCTGACGTGAAGCTCCCCGCCCTGGGGAAACTCTCCCTCTCGCCCTCAGGTAACCTCGGCTCCAAGCTGGTCGAGTACAAGGAGGAGATGTACATCACCTCAGACTGTGGGAGGACATGGAGACAGGTACGCGATGGTCCCCCCACGTCTTTTTCTGTGCCCCCCGTTCCCTCCTGTCTCTCCTGACCCCTCTTCAGTCAACTCCCTCGTCAAATCTCAGGACGTAACACCCACCTTCGCATCAGTCCGTGTTTTCTGTTGGTCTTTTCTTTTAGTATATGCTTATTTCATGTCTCCTACGAAGGTGTTTGAGGAGGAGCATCACATCCTGTACCTGGACCATGGTGGAGTCATCGTCGCCATCAAGGACACTTCTATTCCCCTCAAGATCCTCAAGTAAGATCATGGCCACGTCCATTCTGTCTGTGGCAACAGATTCAGATGCTATGCTCCGATTGCAATTCTCAATTGACCTGATGGGGTCTTGACAGTACCAACTGTAGACTGTGTACAAAGATGGACGTGGCGTCTATGACGTCACCCGTTGGTTTCCGCAGAGCTCCTTCGAGGCACATTGTGGGCGAGTCTCTCGTCGCCATCTTGCCGATGTCTTAACTCCTCCTACTTCCTGGTTCATCCAAAAAGAGGACAAACAGGCGGCAACACGCGCAGACCTAGGGGTCACACGCAGGATGTGCAAGGTTGGCCCCGGGTGCACAATTTCAAACGTTGAACAAATAGAAATAATTATTGTTATTGTAATTTTGATACGAATAATTTGTACGAGGCTTTAAACGTGTAATTCATTCATTCATTTCGACATGGGAGTCTATCAGGATTTGCTCCCTTCTCAGGAGTCAGCCCCCAGTGGCCACCCTACGAACTGCACGTGTTTTCAATTCCTTACGCGCTTCATCCGTCTGCGCCGGAGGTTGCCCCCTCGGTGCCGACATAGAAACCAATCCTCCGCTCTGATTTTTTCAATTTGGGTTATGTCACTGTATTCGGACGTGATCATGTGACCTGAGTGAATTTTGTTTTCCTTTCGTTATGACGTGCAGCGACAGCGTGCGAGAATTAGCTGCAGTGGGTTTTGGATCCCCCCTCCTTTTCTATCATGGCTGGACAAACGACCAAATATCAAAATGATTGCTCACTAAAATCGCAAAAGAACTGAGTTTTTCTATATCTTCACACCAAATGAAAAATCAGTCAGTCTCTCAGTTCAGCAGGGCACCCGTCAAGACCATATGAAATCAGCCTCCTCTCTTCCCCCTTTAATTTCAGATACCATCTCGTCGCCCTTAATAAATATAGATGAAATAATGATAAGGCAGAGATAAGGGAGCACTCAGAAAAACATTGATCACACACCTAAATGAAATGACCTTTTCCAGGAGTCCTCATCCGTCTCTCGGAGACAAGCCGCCACGCGTTGCCATTTTTGCCGCCCTCGGCTGAATCAATAACGGCTCTAAGGCTCGGCAACGCTGCGGAAAAGCATGGATCTGATGTTGTCACATGACATCTTAGTTAAGCTCGGGTCTCTTTTATAAAACTGTGCAGTATGTAAGATTTGGTGACACCTAGAGGTGAAGTTGCATGTTTTATCCATCACCTCACCCTCACCCTAAATTAAAACTCTACTACTGTAAAAATATGGCTGCCCCCACAGGGATGACTCACTCCTCTGTAAATATACATTAATGGGCTCATTTAAGGGTAGTGGAAGAAAGATAATACATTTAGGTGATATATATATATATATATATAAATTGATTACAGATGATCTAAGTCTGAATTCTGAATATGAATGGGATTTCTATTTCTTGAATCGTGTCGTTGAAAGCGTCAACACACGTTCCTTCCAAACATCAGAGGGCAGCTCACGGCAGTTCCTCTTCAAAACTGCCATTACTCTTATAGGATCAGACCCTTAAAGGTGCAGTGTGTCATTTTTGTCACTTCTAAAAATATAACAAAACAATTACATACTTTCATTTTCATGAATTTATGATCACATAAATGTTTTTTCTTTCCCCCCCCCCCCATCACCCTTAAACGAGCCCATTAATGTATATGTACAACAGGAGCGGGTCCTCTCTACGGGGGCCGCCATGTTTTTACGGTAGCCCAAAGTGGACATACTAAATGTTTTTTGAGTTTGAGTGACAACTGAAGTCTGTCGTAGGTTCTCCACAGGGTGAGGGCTGAGGTGATGGATACAACATCACCTCTAGATGTCTCCAAATCGTACACGCTGCACCTTTAATGGGTCTGTGTGGCTTGTGGTTTGATCTTCCCGACTGGAGCGACCTGAGGTGACGGCCTCCGGTCATTCGCCGGGTCGGAGGGACAGACAGAGCGATGCCGAGTCAGAGCTGGACCCGGGAAGCTGTACACTGAGCCGTGCGGGGCAGAGTGGCCACTTGTGTGTGAGTGTGTGTGTGTGTGTGTGTGTCAGAGACACTCGCCGACCCAACAGGCTCCTTCAAGGTCAACACGTCCGCACAGAGACACTCCGGCGAATCCTCGGACGGCTCATCCTCTGCCTGTGACTCTCTCTGAAGTAATTAAACTGTGTTTCCCGCGTGGCCTGTCGGCGACGGTGTGCTTCAAAGCGATGCCTCCTTCACAGCCACTCGAAAAAGAAGCCTATAGGAGATTGAGTAGTAGTGCGGATTCACTCACGTACCGATTCGGATCATTCCTCACCAGCTCCAGGCTCACGCACAGCATTCACATCACTTCATTATGAAGAGGCAGCAG
Organism: Chascanopsetta lugubris; assembly: GCA_016785325.1. Lineage (NCBI taxonomy): Eukaryota > Metazoa > Chordata > Actinopteri > Pleuronectiformes > Bothidae > Chascanopsetta > Chascanopsetta lugubris. Next base: position 29,630 of record JAFBJT010103075.1, read on the forward strand.
GCTGAGGAATGAAATGCAAGGTTGCTCAGGACTGCGTTTGGTACATTTATGATTTATGATTACAGCCCGTGAAAACGTAGCCTTGTTTTTAAGTTTCCTCGTAGCTCAGGGAGGATTGGATTAAACGGGGGGGGGGGGGGGGGGGGGGGGGGGGGGCGGGGGGCAGGGGGGGGGGGAGTTGGACGCTGCGTAATTACAAGTTCGGCCCACTAATCTATTTGATTACAGGGTTATCACTTCATCCATTCCTTAGAATTCTCCGGGTATTAGCCGCAGGAAATGAGATGTGACTTGATAGGTGACGGAGGACGCGGGCACGTGGGCGGCCGCAGATGTCCAGCCGATGACTTTCAGAGCACATATGGCAATTTAAAGTCCCCCACTCGAGATTTGATTTTTGAAATGACGGAGCAGACGGATGGAACACATAAGGAAGTGAAAAAACTTGCAGTTGCAAGTAAATCCTGATGTTAAAATGGCCAACTTTTCCTGTGACAACTGTAAAAAAAAAACAAAAAAACAAGATCTCACTCACTTATTTCCATTTTGATCAACGTTTGAAATTGTGAATAATTAAGGGCGGGGCTTCTAGACTGACAACTGGGCCGACCTGTACTCTGCCTGTGTTCCACCACTTTGCCCATTTTTGGATGAACAGTGTGTGTGTGTGTGTGTGTGTGTGTGTGTGTGTGTGTGTGTGTGTGTGTGTGTGTGTGTGTGTGTGAGGTATTTACAAAAACACCGTAATGCTACTGATCCTGCCTCTTTGAAATCACAATATCATGCAAATGTGATATTTAGGGTTAAAACTGAGTATAAACCTGCAACAGCCAATTAAAGTGGGCTTACCTGGAAATGTCTCACTATGTGGATGTCAGACAATTAGTTTCCGATTTCAATTCCAACAATTTGGAATTTGGAATGGAAATTGAATTTGGAATTTCCAAAAAATTTTTTAACTCATGTATTTATGTTCTCAAGAACGTAAGTGAATGAGCCTTAGTGTTAGCTCCTTTTTTTATTGTGTTCATTACCCGCACCTTTAATTGCTTATGTCACCACCTTGTGCCCAAACAGTGCAACTGTACGTTCACGTCATAAACAACCTAAAAAACATGACAAAGCAACATGGTTTTCCGACAGAGGCCCATTTATGAAAATGACAAACCTGAGTACTGCTGACTGCGAACACTTCCTCCTCCTCTTCCTCCTCAGGTTCAGCATTGATGAAGGACGGACGTGGACCGTTCACAACTTCACCAGCACCTCTGTGTTCGTTGATGGCCTCCTGAGCGAGCCGGGCGACGAGACGCTGGTTATGACGTGAGTCAAATCTCCAATTGAATTCAATTTTTGTTTTTTTTATTTAGAGCTAAAAATGGAATTTAATGCAAAGATCCGCAAAGATGTTTATAGATGTAATAATCCCAATAATTATAGCAGAGCCCATTTATATTATTATTCTTATTATTATTATCATTGTTATTATAGTTGTCATTTTTATTAATTATTATCATCATTATTATCGTTATCATTATTATCATTATTATTATTTGTTGTTGTTGTTGTTATCAATAATAATACTATATAAACGTTCTGTTAGATAGATATATAGAGAGAGACAGAGAGACTTAAAGAGAGTATTAAGATGAATTATACCAGGTGAGGAAGAAATGTGCAGTGCATGATGGGAGTTTTCTGTCAAAAAGAATCATCACTGGATCTCACCATGATTCTGAACTTTAATCCCATTGCAAGTGTGAATTACGGTGCTCTAATTAGATTTTCGCGGATGTGGAGGTTTCCGTGAAAGCAGAAATCCAAACCACGGCGACTCCGCCCCCTCCTGCAGTTTCACCCTGCAGTCGCTCACAGTTCATCTCTTTTGAGTCGTCCAAACAGAGACGGATGGCACCACCGCTCCCTACATCATTCCATGAGTTACCCCTCAACCTTTGGGGGCCGTCGGCCCCCGCACGTGGTGTCGTCACAGCAGCCACTCGCACTCCTGATTTTCCTGCAAAGCCTCCAGTGTCCTGGCTTCGCCTCCAGAGGCTGTGATTGCTGTTTCAGCAGAGGCCGATGGGGCGGGCCTGTGCGTGCCCGCCCCCCCATGACCCCCCCACCCCCCCTCCCCCCCACAGCCTCCTCCCATCTTGCATTTCCAGACATTTTTAATTCGGAATGCTGCTCCGTATTTGCACGCTCTGGCTCACATTGTTTGTCAGGCTCCACCGAGCACAGAGCAGAACTCGTACATTTCCTGTTATTAATTCTAAGACGTCTGCCGGTGTCACACTCAGTGAGGTGACGACCGTTGCAGTGCACATTCTAAATATTGTTTGTTTTAGTGATGCCGGTTGCAGCTTTAGTCCCGAAGCAACCCGCAGTCTTGTGCAACCTGCAGCAATGCCCAATGCTAAACACTCTGTTGAATAGGGACAGAATATTTGTCGTGTGGACATTGTGACTGCACCCACTAGCGTTGTGTCAATTCTCCTAAAAAACCTGCACACTGCACCTTTAAAATTAAACACATGTTGAAATTCAACCAGACTTTTGCTTGGGTGTTAACTCACTCGCATGCCAAGTGGAAGAAGCATTTCTAGTTTGCTTTCTAAAGTGAATGACCTGCCAGTGGTGTGTGAACGTACTTGTTGGAAGATGTTAAAGGTACAGTGTGTACATTTTAATGCTTCTGTTTTTTGTTGTTTATTATCATGCAATACATGATAATGATGTTTTTTTTGGTTGATATTATCACCTCAAAGTCCGAATTGATGTTTTTGGCTTCTCCCGGAGCTGTGAATATTAACATTCAGGAGCGGGTCCTCTATGTGGAGGCAGCCATGTTGCACCACCGGGTATTTACAGTAACCCAGAAAGGACAAAATTGAGTTTGAATGATGATTCAAGGCTATCATAGCTTCTCCACTGGGAAGGGTGAGGTTAGGTGAAACGTACAACGGTGTGCCTTCAATGTTATTAATAAAGGTGCAGTGGGTCCGATTTTGGTCATTTGTAGCGCCTCTATTGGTATGAGCAAATATTACAACAATATAACAATGACATACTGACATTTTCATAACTGTATATGTTTCCATTC
>JAFBJT010103077.1:0-20423 GCA_016785325.1 Chascanopsetta lugubris
ATATAAGATAACAAAACTTTAGAAAACATGTAAAACAATTGCAGGACGACATTTTAGAACACACAAGCATTTCAGAGAACAAGACCACATCTCAGAAATGACTGACATTTTGGAAAACATTTTTGAACGTGTCAACAACTCGGAAAACACAACAGTGTCACAAATCTGTGACGTCTCATAAAACACTGCTACGTTTCAGATCAAAGGTCAGATCCGGTTCAAACAACAGCGGACTGAGGACAGCTTCTGGCAGGTCTGGCTGGCATCAGGTATCGAACTCTCTTCCAGAAGCGCGAGTTATGAGCTGCAGCATCCCAGGAGCCCTCGGGCCACCTGATGGGGGCACTCTTGCGAATCAAATGCTGCAAGCCAAAGGGGAGACGGGAGTATCCTTGGGGCCCGGTGTCACCGAGCTGGATCAGAATCACACTCATCTCCATCTGGAGTAGAGCATGGTGAAGCCCAACCTGGAAAGGCCAAACAATATTGAGGAAAAGAAGAAGAAGAGGAACAACAACAACAACAACAACAACAACAACAACAAGAAAAAAAGAACTAGACAATTTCTCACCAGAAATTGCAACGTGGACTGCAGGTACGCTCATTTTTTGGCAATTGACGTTGCCGTGGTAACATTGTCCCTTGCACCCGCCACCAAAATTCCGCACGTTTTGATATATTACATGATATATTACCCAAAAAAAAAAAAACTTTTGGGGGGTTTATGTCGCCATGGTAACGGATATGTTATCAGCGAAGCGGCCCACACATTATGCTGCCGTATACGGGAGTCCTCAACAAGAACAACAACAAGAGGGAGGAGAAGAACCGCAACAAGGAGAAGAGGAAGAAATAAAATAAATAATAATTTTTTTTTTTTTAATTAAAAAATGATGTCTTATTCCTGTGTCTCCTACCTGCCAGTCAAAGCCTCCTATCACAGAATCAGTGAGTGAGGCAGGACCTTGGTGGGAGACCTCTGACCCCGCCCCTGACTCGGGGGTGAGGATGACCAACAGTCTCCTGCTCTGCTTCATGCTGCTCTCCACCAGCTCCGCCATGTCTGTGAGGTCACACAAACACACGATGATGCAATCAAATCCAAACCATCCATTGGGGAGGAGCCTCTCTCTCTCATTCAGTGATTGGATCTCTTCACTGGAGCCCTGGTCTCGAGAGCAAAGGGCATCGTAAGGTAAGGTAAGGTCAAATATGCTAAGCTAAGTTAGAGTGTGCTACTGGGAGCAGAAAACAAGCTAAGCTAAAATACAATTCATAATGTTACAAGAGGGCGACGTATGATGAGACAAATTGAGGCAAGTCCAGAAACAGCACCCACATACAGTATTTTCTTTTTTATATATATATATATATATATATATATATATTTATGCACAAAAAACGATATATCCGACCTTGCCCGGGTATGTCGTCCCTCCCGTGGATGAAGAGTCGATATCCACACTTGTCCTCGAGGACAGAGGGAAGTGTCTGTGTGACAAACTGACCCAGTGTGTCCTCTGTGGACGTGTCCAAGCTGTGAGTCTGGTAAACCACGTAGGCGTCATACTGCCTCACATCTGTTAACACACAAAGATATTTACATAAGCTTGAGGGCCCTTTTCCAATCAACATTTTTTTGTGACTGAAGCAGGGATTTGTCTCTAATCTCGAATAATTACATACGTATCTCACAGATCTTCCTTTGGAAATCTGGCAAAGCTAGAAAGTAAATAAATAGATGACAAAGTTAAGCGGGCGTGGAGTGAGTTTCTCTGATCTTGATTTTGAAAATCCCCATCTGGTTGTTTTGAAGCAGGGGCAGACAAAGAACAGGTCTTCAAAGAACCGCCAAAACGAGTGATTCTGCCATTGTTTATACCATTTTTCATATTTTTTAGCAAAGTACACATCATTGTTACAAATCTGTACTTCACTTCCTCTTTCAAATTAAAAGCCTGATTTATTTCGCCCCCATCCTCACCTTTCTCGTGGCTCCACAGAGGGAAGTGTGGCCTGAAGCAGAGTGCGAGTTCGATGGCGAAGTACTTGACCAGCACAACAGCCAGCACGCAGGACAACAACACACATGTGGCTGCGATGCCAAAGGGAATTATTGACGCTGGAAAATAAGCACAAGTCACATTAAGAGAAGAAAAGAAATATGTGTAGCTACATCTGTCTTGTGATAGTCAAACTCTTTTGGATTTAAGGTCCCGTGTCCGAGTAAAGCGGAATATACCGTTTAACGAAAGCATCAAATAGAATACAAAGACCAATCATCACACAGAGTTTCACAGGCGTCGAGATGACGACTGTTCTCTATGGGGAACATGCTTTTTGGGCCACACGGGGATTTGTTGTTGCAGTACCGAGAGTGGCCTCCGGGTGCATTTGCTGGCAAGTGTGAAGGGAGGTGCAGCATCCTGTTCTCCTGAAACACCCGCGGTGTGTCGTCACCTGGGCGCGCGACACTGATGTTTCTACGAGTCTAGAATGAGCCCTTTATATTCACGTCAGGAGCAGGTCCTCTCTACGGAGGCCGCCATGTTTTTACAAACCCACGAGACACGGTGATAATGGAGGGCACGAGGCGACGGAGGTCCAGACGCAACACGCAGCTTCTCCACCATCCTGTCACTGACCTCGTCGCTTGAGGGTCAAAGAGGAAACCTTGTGCGTGTAGTCGTCCTCGCCGCTGCATTTGAACTCCGCCTGAAAATCCTCCTCGGACACTCGGCGAATGACGAGCGTCGCCGTGGCGATGGTGTTCTTCTGCGGCTCCTCGATGACTCTGAGCACAGAGGCGCAGGGGGTTGAGAGGATTCCCTGCAGAAGTGGAGAACAACATGGACGCTCACTCACTGCTCGGTGGTCTGGTAGTAGCCCTCTGTCAGGTTGGCCTGGACGCCGTTAATTGACCAGGAAACGTAACAGCGACGCTTCACGTTGATGCCACAGAAAACCGTGCAGTTCAGCTTGAGCTCTGCGCCTGGTACGAAAACAGTCGTGCGTTGGGGGTTGGGCCAACAGTTTTTTCAGCTTTTCCAATCCTGAGTATCTCACTCAGGAGAGTTTTCCTACTTGGGTCCGCGAAAAGCTGCTCCTTGTCCATGGGAGAGAGGATTCTCACTTCAGGGCGAGCAGAAGGTTCTGTGGGAAAATATCAAACACAAAACACTTGAATATCGATGAATCCAAATCATCTGTGGACGGGTGATGAGCAACGCAAACAATCTTCGCAGGTCTGTTCCCAAGGGAATATGGGAGCCATCTAGTGTTGACATTTTGTATCTGCAAACCAGATGGTTATCGGGCAGTGAAGGTAACGATAAAGGATCTGTGCATTAGTATTTGAACAGACGCTTTATCTCAATCTCCAATGACTTTATTATTATTATTATTACTGTTATCATTATCGCTATTATCTGATATTAGCAGTAGCACATTATGACGCCATTTCAAAGTTTTTGTTTTCTGTTATACACGACAACCCAACTAAAAATATCAAGTTGGTGATTTCATACAAAATTAGAATACAATCTGCTGTGCGATACAAGTTACAGGTTGAACAGTGGGGAAGCTGGTTCTTCTGTAAATGAATTTTGTGACTAATATCGCAGTTTGGTTTCAGTTTTTAAATGATATCAAATGTATTTGTTCAGATGCAAATTTGCTCCCCCAGTCACGTGACCTGACTTTTTGGGGTCTCTCGTGTAGCTCCTCTGTCTGCACAGGGCATCTGATAACCGTTATCTCTGGTGATCCGTTCCCTCACCGTTGTAAACCAGTCTCCTGGAGCTGGAGGAGTTGTACGCCCTGTGATTGTGACTCCAGGTGCAGATGCAGGTGTACACGCCCACGTCCTTTTTGTCAACCCGTAGTTGATATCCACCTCGACCTTGGAGAAGTTTGTATTCCTGCAACACAGGCCACGAAAAAAATAAAAATAAAATAAAATAACGTAGAAAGGGACATTTAAAAATCGTAAATGAAATATGAAAAAAACATTGAAGTTGTGAAGACTTATATAATATTCTATACAATGACAGTCCGAAACATGTTCAGACAGGGGGGAACAGTCAAACAGCCAAAAGTGATCAGAGGCGGAAACTCCCTGCTCTATCTTCACAACTCTCTGGCAGACTCACCTCATTTCAACCTGTCAAACCTCATGTCCCATTAAAGGTGCAGTGTGTAAGGTTTCCAGTCATTTGTCACTTCTGAAAAATATTCCAAAACAATTACATACTGACATTTTCATAAATTCACCTGAATATTTTTCTCCATGACCCTTAAATGAGCCCATTAACGTCACTAACATGAGGAGCGGCTCCTCTTTACGGGGGCGGCCGTGTTTTTTTACAGGAGTAAAAGTGGACGTACTAAACATCTTTTGGGTTTTAACGACAACTGAGGTCGACCACAGGTTCTCCTGCATGTTCAGAAGGGTGAGGGAGAGGTGATGGACACAACACGCGACAAATCTTACACACTGCACCTTTAACAGAACGCTGATGCTCCATAAACAAAACTGACTTGAATTTACTCGATTTAAGGGCAGAATAAAGTGCGATGTCGAAGTCACTCATCACAAGAGCTCACACCTTGTACCAGGTGTAATTTCCTCCAAACGTCTCACACGTTTTCTTCACAGAGGACGAACAGGTGATCAACCCAAAGTTTCCACTCGATCCGTAGGGAGGTTTCCTTCGTTCGCTCGCGTCCAAGACTTCAACTTTGACACTGAAGTCGTTGCACACTCCTGACTCATCGATTAGCCTGAGAGGAAACACAATCCCAGGTTGTGCATTAGTAGGGTGGAATTTGGGCTTTGCTTAAAGGTGCAGTGTGTACGATTTGGGTCATTTTCCCCACTTATCAAAATGTTGTAAAACAATTACGTACTGACATTTTCCTAAACTTATAATCACCTCAATGTTTTAGTTTTTCTCCACGACCCTAAAATGAGCCCATGAGTGTATATTCACATGAGGAGTGGCTCCTCTCTACAGGGGACGCCATTTTTTAACAGTGGCCCAGAGTGGACATTCTAAACATCTTTTGAGTTTTAACGACAACTGAAGTCGACCACAGGTTCTCCTGCAGGTTCAGAAGGGTGAGGGTGAGGTGATGGACACAACATGCAACTTCACCTCTAAAGGTCACCAAATCTTACACATTATTTATTCATTTGCAGGATACGCAGGGATGGGTGGATAAACAAAATAGCGATAACACACTGGACACAAAATGGGACGGATGGACAGAAAGACAAATAAATAAACATCGAGTGAGAAAGTGGAATTGGGTTATGGTGAAGAGGGCAGATGTGGGTGTTGTAAACAATAGGATCTGTACAGTGCAATCAGCGCGCCACATCTTGCCCCCACCTGCTCCTCCACCTTACACGAGGACCCTCCGCTTATTCCAGCTGTTTGTTCAGGTGAGAGCCATCAAACAACGTTCACAGCTAAACCGTGGGGACGTCCCGTGACCAGCTTGTCTCTGAGTGGGCAAAGCGTTGTCTTACCGAGCAGTGTAGGTGCCGGAGTCCTCGGGAAGGGGGTTTAGGATAAACAAGGCGTGTCCATGATAATGTATCCGCTCCTGCTCATCGGAGGAGATGAGCTCCACACTGGAGGTGTTTCTGGACCAGGTGAGACCCAGTTTTGCGTCGTCTTCCTTCAGGTCATAATGAACGTAGTATAAGGCTTCGCCAGCGAGCAGGATGTACGTAGTATCGCTGTTGTCCTCACACTCCAGCTCTGCTGATGAAGAAGATGAAGGAAATCATTCTTATATAGAATATTAAGTGACACAGGTAGTGATACAATAACACAAACCTTTGAATGGGTCACTAAAATGCTAGAGGTAAAGTCCTAAACATGGAAGTTGCCATGGTAACAATTCTGGTTGTTCTCTCGTCTCCAAGCAAACATGCATTAACTCATCCAATTTACATGTTTGATGTTATTGTTCCTGAATTATTCATAATTGTGTAGTTTAACTGTGTAACTATTAGTCAGTCAAAATCATGCAAGTGACATTTGAAGTGGTATTTTAGCCAGTGCGTTTACCAACACACATCATCAATGACCTGAACCTGAAAAGGGGCGGAGCGACTCAAACGCCCGTCAAAGTACGGGTAGCGGTAGCACTAGCGGTGGCTAATGTTAGCTTGCCTGTAATATATTCGTCTCGATGATAGATACCCATGAAGACAGCAAGAAAAAAAGAAAAAACACTGCTCGTCGACGTTTTACTCATATACAGCAAATACCTTGTGATTTCATCATCCGGGAACCTGAAAAGGGGCGGAGCTGCTCAAGCACCTCGCCAAGTAGGCGGTAGCGCTGGCGGTGGCTAATGTTAGCTTGCCCGGTAACACACTCTGAAGTACAGCATTCACCTCTTACGCTGACAATAAACAACAATGGCGAACCAGCAGGTGTTTACATCGTGTGGCGCTGCTTCCACTGTGTCGTTGAGAAGGTATTTGCCGTAAAACGTGAAGTAAAAACGCACGTGAACATCCGACAACGGCGCTGTCCTCAGCAAGTCTGTGATGAGCGCTGTTGCTTCCCCCTAGCGGATATCTGAGGCATCACTAATTGACTGACGCACCATCCACCTTGTCGCCTCAGGCAGTACTAACTGATCAATGCAAGATTGATTCACCCACATTTCCACAAGCATCACACACATATCTGTTCCATTCACACAACACTAACCCTATCTTAGGACAGCTTCAATAACTCCCTCACGTCATATCTTTACCACCTCACATCTTATTAAATCTGCTGTAAATATGTTAGATGTATCACAGATCCATTTTATTTTATCATTCTTAATTTTATTTTTATAGACTTTATATTTAGGGTACCCTTGTTGTTTTTCCCCCATAGCACCACCAGAGTTGTCCTTCAATCTCGTTGTACTTTGTGTATAATGACAATAAAGGCATTCTATTCTATTCTATTCTATTCTATTCTATTATTATTATTATTATCATCATCATCATCATCATCATCATCATCATCATCATCATTATTATTATTACCATCATCATCATCGTCATTGTCATCATATATATATACATATATATATATATTTAATTAATCATTATTATTATTGTTATCATCAATCATCATCATCGTCATCACTACTATGATTAATTGTTATTAATAATGATGCCTTCACTGATAACACCATGCTGAGGGAACCAGTCAGATGAGTCTGGCTGCACCAACAAAAAGACATCGTCACTCTGCAGGATGCAGAGCACTTTGATTCTCGCTGTTTTCACACACTACCTGAACATTCACATGTGGACGTCACCACGCAGACGAGGAGGAGGAGGAATCGAGAGACTCCCATGATCTGAGGGAGTAAGGTCAGAGGTCAAAACCAGTCAAAAGACACTTTACATCAAAACCGCCGATACGTCAGTAACAGGTGCTATCTGTCGTGCATGAACCACATGTAGCTTCCTGTAGCTACAGGCCCGATGGCCTGATACTATCAGGGCAGTTTCACAACACTTTAGCGGATAGAACAAAATAATTTCCATTTCCTCTGGCAGATACAGAATATAGAGTGATTTGATAGATTTTTTAATGTAATTATGGTAACATTTATTTGAGAACAAATATCAAGAGAGAGAGAGATATTTATCTTTACCTCAAGTCAAACACCTTAACTCTGCGAAATGTCACAAAAAGTAAAAACGTCCACATCATGGATGGAATGGAATGGATCTTATCTGGTGAACACAACATTCTGCCCTGCAGACGACTGACGTCAAAACTGCACCGAATGGAAAAGTTTGGAACAATTTCAAACGTGTTGTAAAAACGTAAAAACATAAGTATACGGGAATAAATGTCGTCTTTAAGACCAATAATCCAGTTCTGTGAGACGGCAACTTCTGCCGATGTGGTCAAAAACTAAAATCATTAATAAAAGCAATACAGATTTTTTTACTTTACTTTAAAAAATGTTGAATTTTCATGAAATATGTTGTTATTCTTATATAGATATAGAGAAAATAGGTTAGGATTTTCTATAATTCATTATTGACAAACCATTATTGACTAACTACTATTTACTTTTTATTTTGGGATATTTACAACATATTTTACTTTTTAATGTTAGCATTCTTTAATATTCAATATTGACAAAACTTTTGACTTTTGATTATTGTTAACTAAATGTATTGTTGTCATGTTACGATTAAATATTGCCCCGTGAAGATGCTGATCCCAGTGTGTTGACACTGCACCAATAAGAGGAAACTCTTTGTTCTCGACTTCAACCTCTGCTCAGGCATTTTCCCACAGCATCGCACAGACCCACATGTTATGACAACACGACAAGTTATTATATTATTATGTCATTATGTTATTATCTCAACAAGACGTGTCAAAGTATCTGCTCACCTCCTAAAGGCTCTGACGGCTGGAGTGGATTCAGATGTTGCTGCTCCTCTGCCTGTGAGCGTGTGAATGAATGCTGCTGCAACATGGAAATCAGGTTTATATAAACACACACACACACACACACATACACACAGACACAGGCAGGTGATTTGTTAGAACTGCACATCAGAATCATGATGCTCCATGAATTCCATGATTCACTTTTTGGCACTCCGATTCAAAGGTCTCGTTTTGACTCACTTGAATAGATCGTGTGACACCAGATATCTGAGGCGGTGAAGTCAAAAAAATAACAAGAGATAAGAGGTTTCTCTGAAAGAGTGAACAGGAAATGTTTGTCCCACTGTCAGTCGGCGAGGCCGCTTACCTTAAAGGTGCAGTGTGTAAGATGTGGTGACCTCTAGAGGTGAAGTCGCATGTTGTATCATCACCTCACCCTCACTCTTCTCAACATGCAGGAGAAGCTGTGGTCGACTTCAGCTGCCGTTAAAACTCAGAGGATGTTTAGTACGTCCACTTTTACTCCTGTAAAAACATGGCCGCCCCCGTGGAGAGGAGCCGCTCCTCATGTAAACATACATTAATGGGATCATTTAAGGGTCATGGAAACCGATGATGCATTAACGTTTTTACGAATTCATAAAAATGTCAGTATGTCATTGTTTTCTGAATTTTTTTAGAAGTGACGAAACGACCTGACGAAATCTCACACACTGCACCTTTAAAAACATTTGTGTGTGCTTTCTAACAGGGCAGTCATGCAGCTCAAATTGAAACATTCAGTATGGCTGTACTTAGCCCGAACGTGGAACAAGTTAGACAGCTTATAACCACTATCCTTTATTTGAATTAAGGCTGACTCATACTGAGGGCAAATTCCAGTTTCTGGGAAAACAGCGGAGCTTTTTAGAATTTGAGAACAAGACGTGGCACAGGAGGAGGGGGCGGAGCTTCTGTGTTTGGCTGCAATAACAGCAATAAAAGTTCATGTTTTTTGGAAAAAGGGCAACATGTGCTTATCTCCACGTCTTTGACCTTTAATGACCCCAAACAAACTTTCATTTCCTTCCAAAATATATTTTCACAGAGATGAGATCATCTCACCGTCACAACAGAAGTGAGTGAACGCAGTGGAAAACTTGTTTTTGGAAATAAGAGGACCTTTAATGCAAGTTCACGCCGAGATGCAACTGAATCCAACACAAATGCAAAACAAACAAACCGTAACTCCTTAAATATAAACAGATATTGATACATAAATAAGTACGAATTGTAAATGAGTACATGGTTTCAAGTCCTGACGTTCTGAAGAGCAAAAATATTTACTCCCCCTGCTGGTCATGTGAAAAACATAAGGATTAGACAAACTTGGCTTTGATCTCCGGACCTCACAGGAAATGGATTAAAATGATACAATTAGCGGCTCTCAAGAGCATGAAGAACTAGCATCTTCAAAATGTCAAAAATGCATGCACCAAAAGTTGCAGTACCACTTTTTGGCCACTAGGTCAAAGCTCGGAGCAGAATCCGTCCGGTATCCGGTTCTTATAAAGTTCATCTATGATGTCGGTACGGAACTTGTCTGGTATTGGTGATCGCTCATAGTGATTACTAGGGATGCACCGATACATCAGCAAATTTATTTTTTTATTTTTTAAATCTTTTTTACCATTTTCACGTGACTGACTAGCATTGGTGAAGAGCAGACGAAGTAGCATTTGCCGAAGCCCGTTTCTATTGTTTGTCTGTCATTCATTTGCCATGAGGGGTAACAGATTTGGCCTGTTGGCGCTGTTTGGCCACGATGCCATTTTTTTTTTGCCACCTAGTGTTAAAACTAAGTAGTACAATACAACCAGGCTTCATGTGTGGGCCACATTCCATTATATTTGAAGAATTTGCTGCGGGCCTCTACAAAATGCCCCCAGGCCACAGTCTGGACACACATGACTTCAAGACAACGGTAAAACGTATATCGGCGTCAGCGTCGGCTGAAAGAGTATTTTGAATATCGGTATCAGCCCCCGAAAGGTCCTCATTGGCTGCACGCCTGGCAGTTACAGTGCAGTTTCGCCATTCACCCATTCACGCGCATTCACACACAGCATCAGCAAGAGAGCGCCCAGCGCCCTGTCGTCATTCCTTCATGCTTTGCACACACGGAAGTCGTGGCAGCACGGGAGTCGGACTGTTTGCCGACTCAGCGTGTTTGACGACGATGAGGAACGTCCCAGAGGACACGATGGAAACTCCCCCTTCGGGTTTCCACCGCCCACCTGACCCCGGGTCAGACCACCACCTGGGTTCTGCCGGCAGGCAGCGGGGGCATGTGGTACCTCAGCGTGGTCCAGAACCTCCTGTTGGAGTGCAGTTTGCTGAGACCGCGGGTCCCGGGAGACGGCGTCCTCCACCTCAGAGCTCCCTGCTTCCTCTTGATGTAGCGCAGGGACTCGGACAGGCGGCTGTAGTCCACCGGGCCGCCTGCAAGAACCGGAGAGCCGGTGTTGGATGTCAGAGGGAAGCAGGATTTGGATCAGAGGCAGAAAAGGAAAACCCGAAAAAAGACGTGTAGGGGGCAAATATGGACGTAGGAGAACTTGCAGTTCACAAAGTGGCCACTTGAGCCAGTCCCCATCGACCTCCATGTTAAAACGGTCGACTTTAGAGGTGAATGAAAACGAATGTTTGAGAACTGGTGCGATCTCACATGATTTCCCAACTTTACAGGGGTTTTAAACATCGGCAAGATGGCCGACGACGCCTATAACGAGCCTCACAAGCCGTCTACGGAAACCTCTGGGTGATGTCACCATCTGCAAATGACTAACTTCACTCCCGGGTCACACTCTCGCTCTCTACACCGGTGATTCTCCAGCCAGTGCCATCTAGTGGACTGGCAGTGCGATTGCAATGCGACATCATACTGCTGTTGTTCACTTTAGAGAGGAAGATGTCAAACCGAGTGAATTCAAACAAAATAAGATGAAATAAAATACGAGGGGACGAGGCGTGGCGACCAAAAGAAAGATGGCTGCCCTCTTACCGACTTCCACCAGGATGACTCGAGGCTCGTTCTGCGTCAGAGCGTCACAGAGGCCGATCCTCTGTTCGTAGCAGAACTGGTTGTGGTCGTTGCATAACGCCGACGACTCCTCCTGTTTACCTTCAGCGGGAGACGGCGCCTCCGCAGACAGAATTACAATCAGCCTGCGGCAGAGTTGGAGCGTGTCAGCGATGGCATCGTGAAAGGCTGGAAGAGATGGAATCACACATCTGCGTTGCCCTGGCGAACACACGTTGACATTGGTTGATTGTTTTGGGGGGTTTTTTGAGACCCACGCAGACCTTGGCCGGGGCGGTCGTCCCGTCCTCGGATGTAGAGCGAGAATCCGTGTTTCCTCTCCAGCTCCTCGGGCAGAGTCTGCAGGGCGAAGGTCAGCGCCGCGGCCGAGCTGCCGGCGTCGGAGTGGAGGAAGCTCACGTAGCCGTCGTACACTTTCCCGTCCGGAGCTGCGGAGAGGAAACGGTCAGCGCACCTGCAACGCTCGGGAGGAGCGGGTGAACAAATCAAGCTCCCGCTCAGTTCGATCGCTCGTCCTCGGCCCGTAATGAAAACATCACCGGGATTGATCTGCGTTCGCCGAAATATATATTCTACCCATGCAGCAACCTCGAAAGAGGCTGATAAAAAAATTTTTTTTTTAATGGGACAACCTGCAGTTCACAGGGTGGCCACTGGAGGCAGACAGTCCCCATAGACTCCCATGTTAAAATGCTCAACTTCAGAGGTGAATTCGTTTGCATATTTCAACTCTATAGAGCTCTTAGATTGTGCGTAATTAAGGGGCGTGGCCTCCTCATGTTAATATACACGAGGGGGTTCATCTGAGAGTCACGGAAAAAAAAAACATTTCGGTGATGATGAATTCATGAAGATGTCGGTATACCGTATTTTTAGAAGTGACAAAAATGAGGGGAAATCTCACACACTGCTCCTTTACTGTGCGACGAGCGCTTTGTATTTACACCAGGAGCAGGTCCTCTCCATCTGGGAGCGCGCGTGTTTATACAAAAGCCCAGAATGGACAAACCATAAACAAGCTTTGAGTTTCAGTGACAGTGGGCGACGGGGAGTTCTGCTCTGCGCTCGCAAAGAGAAGAACGGGTCTGTGTGCAATCAGCCGCTGATCCAAATTCAAATCTGGCTCCAGTTATTTCGCTAGTCCCCCTCACTAAGTGGCCCATCGGTTCCTTGGCAGGAATCGAACGTGCGATCACTCTTGGAAAGAGGAATCTCGAAGGAAATGAGGATAAGTACATCTGACAACAAGGTTCCAAAGAGAGAGAGCTGACCTTGTTTGGAGAAGGGTCGGCGGACTTTCCTGTAAACAAGGACCACTTCAGCCCTGAAGAAGAGGAAGATGGCCGCCAGGGTCACGGAGGTCACCACCGCCACCAGGCAGAGAGAGAGTGTCAGGTAGAGGGCGCTGTGGTCGGCTGAGGAGGAGGCGGACCACACGCACGCAGTCAACGCTCGTAAATCAACTTCCTGGCAACTGTGGTTGCCGGTGTGGGAGAGGACTGGGACTAATTATAATAATTAGTATTATAATAAAAACGACAATAATAATAATAATAATAATAGTAATAATAATAATAATGACAATAATAATAATAATGATGATGAAAAGAAGAAGAAGACTAGCATTATTGTTTTTTAATTATTATCAGTTATTTTAAATACTAATAACAATATCTATAATAGTAATTATGATATAATATAATGGTAATTATAATGTAATCGTAATTATAATATAAAATAATAGTAATTATAATTTAATAGTAATTATAGTATAATACAATATTATATTCTATAATATTATATCATATTATATTATATTCTACTATATTAAATAATATTATATATATTACATTATATTATATTATATCATATTATATTCTACTATATTAAATAATATTATACTATATTATTCTATCTTATATCATATCATATTATACTATAACATGAGATGGCATTCTAAACTGTGTGAGGAGAAGTTACCTTCCTGCAGGAACACGACTCCCGCTCTCCGTCCTGCCAGAGTGGTGACGTAGCAGTGGATGGGGACATTGAGGAAGAGACGTGGGACGCTGGAGATGGACAGGTTGGACAGACCGAACACCTTCCCTCCTTCCTGGGAACTGAAGGGCACAGGGTGGGCGAGCCCCTCCTTGATAAATTAGTCAACATTTCATTTCATCTCATTTCCAGGGAACCCTCGATGGGAGTTTGGGCCACGGGCCAACAAAGAATCCTTTAATCCGCAGGGTGGGGTGACGGTGTTTACAAGTATGAAGAAAATTCCTCTGCAGAGACCTTCCATTCACATCCCCCCCCCCCCCCCCCCCCGCCCCGCCCCCCCCCCGCCCCCCCGCAGCCCCGGGGCCATTGTCTTGTTTAATCTCGTTGCACATTGTGTATAATGACAGTAAAAGGCATTCTATTCCATTCTATTCCATTCTATTCTATTCTATGATTCATTCTCCCTCCTGACAAACGGAATCTCATGAGACGGAGGTTCTTACAAATCATGGGACTCCTCCAGTCCGTCCGGCAGGTCGATGCTGCCGTTCACGGTCCAGAACAGGTGGGTGCCCGGGTACCGGCTGAAGCCCACGTAGGCTTTACACCTCAGCTCCACCCTGGAACCTGCGCACCGGGGAGGACAGGTGGAAAGTGATGAGCCGACTGGTGAATGGATGAACAGGTGATTCTGAGTCCGTGACCACACTCACCCACTTCGACCACGACCACCTCCCGCTGCGGGAACAGAACCTCCGGCTCTGGGATGAGCCGAGCCGAGGGGTCTGAGGTGAGATGAAGATAGAAAATGACTTCAAATGAAATGTAAAAAGACATTTAAAAAAATTACAATCATTAAATTGGATTAGATTTAATTAATTAGATTTAATTAGATTTCATTAAATCAAACGAGATCAAATAAAATATGATGAGATGAGATATGATGAAATTAAATGAAATAGAATAAAATAAAATGAAATAAAATAAAATATGATGGGATGAGATATGATGAAATAAAATGAAATAGAATAAAATAAAATAAAATAAAATATGACGAGATGAGATATGTTGAAATAAAATTAAATAGAATAAAATAAAATAAAATGAAATATGATGAGATGAGATATGTTGAAATAAAATGAAATAGAATAAAATAAAATAAAATAAAATGAAATAGAATGAAATAAAATACGATGGGATGGGGTATGATGACATGAAAGAAAGATAAATGAAATGGAATCAAATAAAACAGAATATCATGACATATGATGATGTCTCATCCCATCACACCTCCTGATGGGATGATATGATGGGATGGAGTTATGAGGAGATCAGACTGGACAGGCCTCAGCTGAGTTGGGAGCATGTGATTGGGTGAGACGTGGACGTACCGTCCTGCACGGTGACCTGGACGCTGTGCGCAGACCTGAACGTCTGTCCGTCCAGGAGCAGCTCCACCAGGCAGGTGTATTTCCCAGCATCCTCCTCTGCGTCCGGCCGCAGCCTCATGGTGCCGCGCTCATCCACAGAGCCGTACTCCACCGGACCACAGTCCTACACACACAGGTCGGGTTAAAGGTGCAGTGTGCCACGCCCCCCCCCCTCGGATTATTCCAAGGAATCCTGCCTCAGCTCGAGTCACGGGCATGGCAGTCTGGGAGTGTTTGTTTTGGTGGATCTGGATAATGTTCGATGGGGCCTGCATGAGCCAGGACCTGTATCCATGGCAACACAATGTGGACAGCCAGCGCACAGTCACGCCTGTTGGCTGTCGCGCACAGGATGTGGTGCTGCATTGGAGAAACAGTTGTCATCTGTTTTCACTGGAGAATCAGTGCGTTGGTGATTCCAGAGGCATGAGAGAGTCATTAGTGTCCGTGCCATCCCATAATTTCTCTCTCTCTCTCTCTCTCTCTCACACACACACACACTCACCCACGCTCACTCCTCACCTCTGAAGATTTGAATAGTAAATAAAAAAATGTATATATCGCTCTCCCTCCTTACCTCAACAACTATTATGATGATAACGACAACAACAACAATAATACATATCATCATCATCATCATTACTATTTAAAAACTTTTTTTTTTAAACTATTATCATTATTGATGATGATGATGATGATGATGATGATGGCGATGCTGATAATAGTAATGATGTATAAATCAAACTAGCTCGACAGTGATATAGAAACTAAATCCAATTTAAGTTGAATACACATTAATAACTTGATAAACAAATAACATTGTGTCTGTGCTGGTGCAGAACCCCTGAAAGCTGCAGACTGCACCTTTAAGTAGAAGCCAGTAAACTGAGTCAACAGAAGTCCTCAACCACCTGTTTCCAGTCGAGACAACAACATGCTCCTTTAGTGAGCAGTGATCCGCTCCAGCTGTGATCCATCCATCCATCCATCCATCCATCCTGCCCGGCAACCCCCCGTTACCACGGCGACACAGAGAGCTCCACTCTACCTTTATCCATCGGACGCTGCGGGTGGTGTTGAGGCCGAACACCTCCCTCTGCCTGCAGGGCAGCTCGTCGCTGACCCCCCGTGGGATGGCCACGCTCTCGGGCGCCGGGGGACACGCTCCGTCCGACACCAGCACCTCCATCCGAGGCCCCGCCCCTTCGCTGAGGAGAGGGACAGGGGTTAACGCTGTGACCCGCAGGATCCGGAGGAGGTCAGAGGACCCAGGGGCCCGGGTACGAGGGTCGCGTTGGATTTGACCTTTCAAGGCTTTCGATGTCGAGATTCGACTGGTTTCCAATGTGAATATTCAAATGTGATAAAAGGCGCTGACCAAATGAGGAAAAGGGTACTGTGATATAATGCACTAATAATAGTACTATTGATAATGATAACACAACTGTAGAGTGAACAAATAAAATCAAAGTAATGATCATCATCACAATAGTAAAAAAAAATGTAATTAAAATGAAAATTTTAAAAAGAAAATAACAACAACAACAATAATAATACTTGTTTTTCGTCCGTGTCCAGCAGGTGTCTCTGTACCTTGTCTTGCAGGTGTAGCTGCCGTTATGAGACATTTGCACGGGCAGGAACCACAGCAGCCCACCCCGGACCTCCACTCCGCTGGGCAGGCTCATGTTGGGGGCCCCGGCCCTGGCCCCGCCCCCGGCCCTGGCCCCGCCCCCGGCCCTGGCCCCGCCCCCGGCTCTGCTCCAGCTCACATGAGAGCTGGCATTAGCAAAGAGGCATCTGAGCAGGAGGAGGTGGCCCTCACTCACGTGGAAGGTCTCTGTCTCCCCCCAGTGGTCTGAGTGAGAGAGAAATGCAGGTCAATGAACACCAACGTTACTTTATGCAAATCAGCCCTGGGCCCCGGATTGGATGGGACCCTCCGGCGGCCTGGTCCCGGCCCCCAGGCCGTAGGTTTGATACCCCTGGTTTAGAGAATGGTTAAAAAATACTGGGTTTGACTGGTTCTGATTATTTTATTGGTTGTTTTTTTGGAAGGATGCGGAGATCAAAGACCCTAACGACCCATTTTTAACTGTTTTCTTACAATGGAGAAAAAAAAAGGTCATTTCCCGTCTGATTGAACTGGTTTTAACTGGTTTCAACTCTAAAGGTGTTGCCCCCCCCCCAAAAAAAAACAAAAAAACAAAAAACTTTTTTTCCTTGTTTAAGTTATTGTTTTATATTCTTCCAACACTTGGTTAAATTTTTCAAATAGTAACTATCATTTATAATAATGATTTATACTAGGTTATATATAATCATATCAATGGCTCCTCCCTGATATTTGAGGACTATTAAAATGTATAATATATTGCAATATTATTTATCATATTTATTTATTATATAATATTATCATTATTACAATATTACAATTACTCCTTCAACCCTGCATTAAACTCTAAATGTTTTGAAAAGTACTTTAATATACAAATAAACATTATTATTGTTATTGTTATTATTATTAGTATTATTAGTATTATTATTATTACTATCATTTTTTCATTTTCACTGTAGCATTACTTTTAAAAAGACTTGACCTGATGTCGGGTGTCGTTCACTGATTAATTCTGTATTCTGAGACAGGAAGTGAGGTGGGAGGTGGGGGGGGGGCTACTTCCTGGAGACTCGGCCATAAAGTGTCGTTACTGTAAATATTTGCTGAGTTTGACCTATTTCCTGGACAGGAAGCTGCAGGTTAGAACAGAAACCAGTGACTAAGATTCAGAGAACACTCACACACCACACTTCATTTCCCTCCAGACAGCGAATCAGAGAGAGACGTGGATTCTGTGTCGCCACGAGAACATTCACTCATTCACTGAATGAGAGAGGACGTGTTTCATCATCCCATCTGGGGGGTTCTGGTTAGGGTTCGGGTTCGGGTTCGGGTTCGAGTTCGAGTTCGAGTTCGAGTTCGAGTTCGGGTTCGGGTTCGGGTTCGGGTTCGGGTTCGGGTTCGGGTTCGGGTTCGGGTTAGGGTTAGGGTTAGGGTTAGGGTTAGGGTTAGGGTTAGGGTTAGGGTTCGGGTTCGGGTTGGAGGGGGCGATCGTACATTCGGGCTAGGGTTCGGGTTAGGGTTAGGGTTAGGGTTAGGGTTAGGGTTAGGGTTAGGGTTAGGGTTAGGGTTAGGGTTAGGGTTAGGGTTAGGGTTCGGGTTCGGGTTCGGGTTCGGGTTAGAGTTAGAGTTAGAGTTAGAGTTAGAGTTAGAGTTCGGGTTCGGGTTAGGGTTAGGGTTCGGGTTCGGATTCGGGTTTGGGTTTGGGTTCGGGTTCGGGTTCGGGTTCGAGTTAGGGTTCGGGTTTGGGTTCGGGTTCGGGTTCGGGTTCGGGTTCTCAGGCAAATTGACAGCCGTGACCAAACTGTGGCTCGGGCTCCCTGGATAGCATTGGCCCGAGGCAAATGATGGAATTATAATGGAATGTGGCCCTCGCGTTTTTGCAGTTGAGACTTTTTAAACTAATTATTTTGATTACAAATTATATGATGATGATAATGATGATGATGATGATGATGATTATATTATATTATTATCTTTATTATTATACATGATTTGTTCTACTGACATAAAATAATTCATCAACATGACAAATTTTACAGTGTACATCAGACCACCATGTTTTTTTTGTTTTTTTTTACAGTAACCCATAATGGACAAACTACGCACATTTTAAGAGTAATATAAACATGAAACTTCACCAGCAGGTGCCACTAAATCATATACAGGTGTATCTTTAAAACATCATTCTCACATTTGTGGCTAATTGAAAAAAGCGCTGACAGAAGCGCCTGTGAGTGGGCGACCTCTCGCCCTGTCAAACTGAAACCTGCGCTCAGGTAACCACATGGCACACTGAAACCAGCTCTCGCAGCTGATTGGACGCCGTGTTTGTGCAACCTGCCTATTGTTGTTATGAGCCTTTGTTTGCACATCAGGGGGATTCGGGGGATTCCCGGATCTAATGAATCGAGCTTTTCATTAGAGTGATAAAGAAAGACTCGACCTGACGGGAGGAAATGAATGGATCATCAAATAGAAGAGCTTTTATTGTGTTTTGTGTTTTATGAGCTTTGTTCATGACATCTGTCGTTATCTGACTTCCTGGCAGCAGCTGTGACCAGCCAATGAATCGGTCCCATCATCAGGATAATGGGAGGGATCAACCCTTTATCATAGTCGTAGTAATAATAGTAGTAATGGTGGTAAGAGCGGTGGTGGTGGTGAGAGTTGTAGTGGTAAATGTAGTGATAATAGTAATAATAGCAGTAATAGTAAAAATAGCAGTAATAGTAGTAGTGATAGAAATAATAGTAGTATTTATAGTTGTTGTACATTTTATTTTATTGATGTTCTGAGTAGTGTTGTGTAGTTTTGTGTAGTTTTGTGTTGTTTTGAGTAGTTTTGTGTTGTTCTAAGTAGTTCTGTGTTGTTCTATGTAGTTTTGTGTTGTTCTGTGTTGTTCTGTGTTGTTCTGTGTAAATGTGTGTAGTTCTGAGTAGTTTTGTGTAGTGTTGTGTTGTTCCGAGTAGTTCTGAGTAGTTTTGTGTAGTTGTTGTGTTACTCAGAGTATGTGCGTGTCCTTCTGTCGAAACCTGAGGTTGCGTCACAGACTTGTGGGAAACACAGGTGCCTGATTTCAAAGACGTCGGTGTCACACGTGTTTGTTTGACAGGTTGCAGACAGGAAGTGTCGTAAAACACACACACACACACACACAAAGAAGAAGAAGAAGAAGAAGAAGAAGAAAATCTGTTGCAACATCGATTCGACAAACGCAGCAGAAAGTCAGCCTCTAAAGGCGGTAAACGCTGAGCCAGCGTCTGTACACACGCCTCACACGCCTCACCCCTTCACCCCTGTGAACACATGAACCCACAGAGTGATTGACAGGTACTCACCGTGCGTGGCGGCGAGCAGGCTCCCTGACAGCAGCGCAGCCAACAGGCAGAGCCACGTCATGCTCCTGGTCTGTGGGGGAACACGGGTCACAGGTCAGCCGACATCACCCGAGTCTCCAGCAGGACTCGGGGGCCTTTTTAAGCATGTGTGGCGGATAAACGGGGAAGTGGGACCAACGCCGAGAGGGAGGGGGCGGGGCTAAGGATGGGCCCTGTGCATTCCCAGGAAGTTCCCGCTGCTGAAGTGTCTGTATGGAAAAGGTCATGTATTGGCGGCTGGGAGTGGTGAGCGCACACGTGCATGTGTGTGTGTGTATGTGTGTGTGTATGTGTGTGTGTGTTGGGGGGGGGGGGTGTTTAAAGGAGAAGTGTGCAGGATTTATGTGCTGAAGTGTCTGTATGGAAAAGGTCATGTATTGGCGGCTGGGAGTGGTGAGCGCACACGTGCGTGTGTGTGTGTGTGTGTGTGTATGTGTGTGTGTGTTGGGGGGGGGGGGGTTTAAAGGAGAA
>JAFBJT010103077.1:20435-37330 GCA_016785325.1 Chascanopsetta lugubris
GTGTGTGTGTGTGTGTGTGTGTGTGTGTGTGTGTGTGTGTGTGTGTGTGTGTGTGTGTGTGTGTGTGTGTGTGTGTGTGTGTGTGTGTTGGAGGGGGTGGTAAAGACAACAAGTATCTTTGGATCAAGTGGCAACCTTCAGGGCTGAAGGACAAGGTCATTACAGAAGCTGAAACACCTGCAGTTCACAGGGTGGCCACTTGAGGCAAAGGTGAGTCAGTCCCCATAGACTCCCATGTTAAAATGATCAACTTAAGAGATGAATGAAAGTCTGGTACAAACGACAGTTTCGGTCTCAATCAGTCACATGTGTTGCCGTGACAACTGATCGCTGATGAGTAACTTATGAAAAGTTACTATGAATGGGAAAATGTACACATTGCACCTTTAAATTAATTTTTTTTTACAATTGAATTGAATTGAATTCAATGAAATCAAATCGAATTAACTTAAATGAATTAAATTCAATTTCACTGGGGAAAAAAATCACGGATGCCCACAAAAATGATTCTCATGCATCTTCAATATTTCAGAGACTTTGTGAATCCCCCTGTGATGAAAACGCACGGGGGAAGAAACCAAACTGCTGTTCCCATAGAAACAAAGAAAATGCATAAAAAGTGAAGACATTTATAAATTAGGGTAGAAAGAAAATCACACGTACATTTGATCTTCAGAGGCAGAATCATAGTAATAATCATAATAATAGGAGATGTTACCTGGTGAGCGCAGAGTGGAGAGGGTCCGCTGCCTTTCCCCTCCTCCTCCCTCTGTCTGCACAGAATGAGATGTTCCACTGACACAACGTCACATTTCCAATCCGAACACATCCCTCCTCCGTGGTTCAGAGATGTAGGGCAGCAGACCTCAGACTGCAGCTCTGACACGCACAGCTTCACTTAGCCTGAATTCACTATCTTAACCTGACTTCATTATCTTAACCTGACTTCATTATCTTAGCCTGACTTCATTATCTTAACCTGACTTCATTAGCTTAACCTGACTTCATTATCTTAGCCTGATTTCATTATCTTAGCCTGAATTCATTAACTTAACCTGACTTCATTATCTTAGCCTGACTTCATTATCTTAACCTGACTTCATTATTTCAACCAGACTTCATTATCTTAACCTGACTTCATTATTTCAACCAGACTTCATTATCTTAACCTGACTTCATTAGCTTAACCTGACTTTATTATTTTAGCCTGACTTCATTATCTGAACCTGAGCGTGGACGTGAAACTCCACTGAAACCCGGCGCTCCCTTTAGAAACCACACGAACCATTACTGCATCTCTTATCTTAAACCTTTCTGGTTTGATATTAAACCCATCTAATCTTATCTAATCTTATCTAAGACCTATTTCATTTTATGTTAATCTTATGTTCATTTTGTCTCGTCCTTATCTTATCTTGTATTAATATAAACCTACATTCAATCATCCTTTTATCTGAGGCCTTTACATCCTTACATCAGGATGCTTCATCATAGATCTGTACAAAATAAACAAATGTGTTCTCAAAACGAACGGGATGATCAACATCCTACTTGTCAAGCTCTAACACTTTCTTCACAAACAGAGCAACATTTATTTTATATGACAACAACTCGTTAAACGCACATTAACCACTAGAACAGAGATTTTTTTTAAAGGGAGGAGCATATCTCTCTCTCTCTCTCTCTCTCTCTCTCTCTCTCTCTCCTCTATTTAAAATCAAATCTAAAACACACTTTACGTAGAGTAAAGTGATTTTAGTACAGTAAAGGTGCAGTGATTTTGACAAAATGTACAGTTGAAGTGAAACAAACTAGTAAGAGGCCTCATCGCCGCATCGGACAATTCAAACACAGAATGACGACGAGTCTGAAAAAGAAATGAAAAGTCCAAGTGTAAGTTAGAGGGAGTGTTGCTGACCTTCAAACACTGGGAGGATTCTTTCACTATGAGAGCTGAGGTTGTTGATCGCCATGGCGATGCCACAAGAACCCCCCCCCACCTCCCAACACTCCAAGTCTTAAGCCCACATCTCCCAGGATGCATTGCGCTCCATTCGTCCGGACTCCGCGGGCTCCAGTGTCACACAAGAGGTGCCAAAAAAAAGTCCCATTATGTGAAAGGGGCCGGAACACGTTCACCATATGTTCCGGCTTGATTGCTCTCATCCATGTAGCAAGATGTGGCGGCAGTGGATCAGTGGTTAGAGCAGCCAGTCGCCTTTTGGAAGCAAAGGCCACCGGTTCGATTCCCACGGTGTCACTGGCCCTGGCACTGATACCCCTCACGGCCCTATGTGAACTGGTGGAAATACCCCACATTACTGGGTTTAATGACATGACGTGACATGTGGCAAGATCACAGAATCTACCCAGAAACAGCTACGTGCTCGTCTCTGATTGGCTGATAAAAGCAAGTGAAATGAACTCCGCGTGTCCGACTGGCGGGTGGGCATCATCGCAAGTTCAGCAGCACCGTTTCCTCGGGGTGGGTCGCCCGCTTGCCCCTCACCGGCATTTGATACCTCATCTCCTTCCAGAACCTGGACGTGGGAGACAGGGACGGCGACGACGGCGGCGGCGGCTGCGAGTCCCGCCCCCTTTCCTCCTCGTCCTCCTCTCTCCTTGTCCTCCTCACACACGTCCACCTCCTCTGGTGCTGCTGCTGCCGACTCCTCTGCTCCTTCCACCAGCACAGCGCCCCCTGCTTCTTCCGCAGGTGTTGCACCGACTCGGGGAAGAGCGCCAGCTGAGCGGGAGTGACCTCCTCCATCTCCACCAGGACCACCTGTGACATCATCCTCTGGTTAGAACCTCCTTTGTTTTTATATGGATGAAACCAGTGGGGGAGGGGGAGGGGGGTGGGGAATCATTTAAAAAAAATCATACAAATATAATAGAATGTGGCCCCCACTTGAAACTTGCTCTGGAATGTACTGCACTTCTGAGTTTGAACACTGGGTGGAGCTACTGCTCCACTGAAAACAGTCCTGCTCGTCTTTGGGTGGAAACTACAGACAGGGAGATTTGAATGGTTGTGGAGAAACCCTGATGATGCCACCTAGTGGAGTAAATGTGCAATTGCTCTACGCCAGGGTCTCCAAACTACGGAGCATTTTTTAAAGGACCACGGCAAATTCGTCAAACATAATGGAGCGCGGCCTGCATTCAATTTGCACTTGAAGGCAAAGGTTCCTCATATTTTTGTGTTTGACCTAAATGTATAAAATAGTTTGGACACCCCTAGAGTCATTACTCTTATATTATTATTAATTATTATTATTATTATTATTATTATTATTATTAATGAAAAAATTTAATAAAAAAATTATTTAAAAAAAAAATCATTTCACAGCACCAATAGGAATTGAGAGTTAAAGTAACGTGGATGAACTGACCTTGAGCGACCCTTCCAGCAGTGTTTTGTGCATGGCCAGCAGAACCTCCAACTGCTGCCTGCTGTCCACGCAGACGCCATCACCTTCACCTTTCACCTCGCCCATCTCCCCGTCCCGGTTGTTGTTGTTGTTGTTGTTGCTGCTGGTGCTGCTGGTGTGTTTCTTGCCGCTGAAGGTGGAGGCGGTGTAGAGCAGGAGGAGGCGGCGGCTGGACTGTATGTTCTCCTCCACCGAGTCCACCACGGCTGCAGGGAGGGAACCACACACAGTCAACACGCGCGGCGCGGTGACGTTGACTGGCGACGGACGTAAACAAAGGCACATGGAGCTAATGTCGTGCGGCTGCTGTGAATGAGTTGTCGTGACTCACAACTCGCTCTGGTGGTGGAAAAGTAGCGTTACAGGGTGGAATTGCCTCTCTCATTTAAATCGGATTCCTAATTTCATAATAAGGAAAATACATATAGCCCCTTTAAAAGGTGCAGTGTGTAAGATTGTGGTCATTTTTGTCACCTCTAAAAATATTACAAATCAATTACATACTGACATTTTCATGAATCTATCATCAACTAAATGTTTTATCTTTTCTCCAATTCCCCTTAAATGAGCCCATTTACGTATATTTACCTCCTCCTTCTCCTGCATGTTCAGAAGGGTGAGGGTGAGGCGATGGATACGACATGCAACTTCACCTCTAGAGGTCACCAAATCTCACACACTGCACCTTTGAATAATATTCCCAAGTCATGTCTCTTGATTTCAAAGTAAAAACAACGCACAACAACAACGCACTGCCCCTTTAAGAAACCAATGGCCGAATCAGCAGTGTTATTTGTGACATGGACGGAGACTCACCCTGCCCAGGGAGACCGTCTCGGCCCGCGATGAAGAGTTTGTAGCCACAGGCCTTTTCCAACACTTGAGGCAGAGTGTGAAGAGCAAAGGTCTCCGTGTTCTCACTGAACCCGAGGCCACGGGGCTGGGGGTGCGCCACGTAGGCGTCGTACAGCCTCCCATCCAGATCTGGCACAGGGGAGCAGGGGGAGTGGATTAAGATTAGGGCTGAATGAGGATTTAGGCCGAGTCATCTGGACAAATAATGTTATCAGCATGAAAGGAATTTAGAAGCGTGTCTAATATAAACTGGCGTTTTCTCTGAGCTCCTCAGATGAGGCCTTTATATGCACATCAGGCGTAGGTCCTCTCTGTGGAGGCAGCCATGTTTTTTTGTTTGTTTGTTTTTTTAACAGTCCAGAATGGACAGTAAAAAAAAAATAGCTATAGATTAATGAATAATCATCATCATCATTACAACAATAATAATCATAATAATAACATTCATAATAATACAGGGGTTGCTTTCTGAGCTAGCCTCAAAGGGCCAAATATAAAAAATAAAATTAAATAATTTTTTTTACCTTTATTCTTGTAAAAGAAAGAGAACGACCTCCTCAGCCACAGCACCATGTCCACCTTGAAGCGGCGGTAGATCGCCATGGCGACGACCAACAGAAACGTTACCAAACAAAACAGCAAACCAATGGGAATCAAGATGTTTGGGTCTGTAGAGACACACACGAAGACACACCATGTTACTTCATGACAGCTTAAAGGTGCAGTGTGTAGGACTTCTGTCATTGTTGTCACTTTTAAACGTATTTAAAAAAACAAAACAATTACAGACTGGACATTTTCATAAATGTCTAATCAGCTGAATTCGTTATTTTCCCCATCACCCTTAAATGAACCCATTGATGTATATGTACATGAGCAGGTGGTCCTCTCTGTGGGGGCCGCCATGTTTTTACAGTAGCCCGGAGTGGGCGTACAAAAGGTCTTTTGAGCTTTAATGACGACCCAGGCGGGAGGGGCAGCGGTGGATACAACATGCAAGTTCACCACTAGAAGTCACCAAATCGTACACACTGCACCTTTAAGGGGGGGGTGTGTTTATCTGAATATAAACAGATCAGATATACGTTAGACGTACCTGGAGGCAGCAGGGTGAAAGTGGCCACAGAAAGTCCTCTGGGGTTCTGCACCTGACACGTGAAGTTGAGGTGGAAATCTTCCTCCGTCAGCTCATTGATGATCAGCACGCGGTCCAACCACACGCCCTCATGAGGCTCCTCCTGGCGCCGGTCGCTGGTGAGAGAAGCCAGACGTTTATTTCCCGTTCGAAGCGGGAAGCAGGCATCGCGCACGTGACGCAGGGCGCCGAGAGGAAAACGGACTCACGGGAGGACTTTGATGTGGAGGCGGTGCGAGGGGTCGGTGCTGAGGATGGGCTTGAGACCCCACCAGACCACGACGGTTTGGTGCCACCCGCTGCCTGGCACAAAGGCACTGCATAGGTGGCTGTGACTGGTCCCTGAAAACACAAAAGGCAGAAATGACAATCTTTTTTTTTTTCCTTCTTTTTTTTAAGATCTCACAAAAACAGACAAATAAAAAGCAACTACAAAATTATTAAATCAACGAAATCTAAATGTTGCGTAGTTACATATAGAAGTCGCGCAGTTGTGTGTTTATAAAGGAGTGGACTTTTATCACCAAGGACCACGAACAATACACAAAAGGCAGGGCCACTGGGATTTGAACCTACCACCCATCTGAAGGCAGGAGCTGTTTCCATTGAGCCCCTGATGCTCAAGAAAAAAAAAGAAAAAGTAAACTTCTATATTTATCTCCAGTGAAGCGGTGGCTCCGCCTAGTGTTCAAACTCAGAAGTACAATAAAGTCAAGTGCAACTTTCATGTGGGCCACATTCCATTAGATATTTTTTAGGATTCCCTGCAGGCCACTTAGAGCCTGGAACATACACATTTGTTAGAGGAGCTGTCATCAGACCAGAGGGTTGTGGGTTCGATTCCCCCAAATACCGAACCCCACGTTGTCCCATTTATTTACAGATAAAGAGATGCTCAGCATGAAGGTTTGGGCTGGGGGTAGCTCAGTGGGGGAGCATGTGGCTTGAGCGCAGGAGGTCGTGGGTTCGACTCTCAGACGTATGTCACTTTATGAAATTGTAGAATGTTTAACGCTGACCTATCGGTTTTTTGACGGTGGAGTTGGTCGGCTCGTGAAGCTGTGGGCTCATGAAGTGTTCCACTGAAACGACAGGAAACAGGAAACACAGTGATGCGGAGCGCGTGCGAGTCACGTGACCTAAACACACTGGATCTGCAGCCACCTCCGGCTCTGACCTCGGACCCAGACGTTAATGGACTCCGACACCGTCGCCGTGACGCCGTCGAGGGTGAAGGTCAGCGTGCAGGTGTAGGTGTGATTGTTTTCAGAATCCACGTTGTTTATCAGCAGATGGGTCTTCGTCAGGTAAACGTACCGGCCCACCCCGTCCACTAGGGGCTCACAACCCTGGAGGGAGAGAGGAGACGCGCGTTTTAAAATGACAAAAGGTCAGTATGAAGAAAACGATCATCGCTGTGTGAGCGGAGCCAAACTGCCATGATCCGTGGATTTATGTCAAATAAAATAGAATAAAATAGACTAAAATGAAATTGAATTTGTAGAAGTAGATGTAAGCACTGCGGACAGTGGCAGGTGCATAGAAACAAAAGTTGAAATTTCACGTTTAGAGTTGAAGTTATATCATGAGTGTTTGTTTTGACCTTATTCTCGTGACTCTCTGATTTTTTTTCTTCTTGCGAAATAAAAGTTTAGCTTTAAATCTCAGAACCCGTTCTTCTTGTTTATTTACAACAGTCACACTCTCAACATACTAATGACTTTTGTCCTCTTTAGATTAAAGCGCCATTTTTCAAATCATTCTTTCGCCCCACTTTTTCAGTGGCTCCATTTCTCCAGTGGACAAAAAAGAGCGCCCCCTACGGAGAATCAAAGGAACTTTCAGACCAACACTGAGGTGGTCGGTGACCGCACCCACGTGTAAACAGAGGATGTTACACCATCGGTGAGCTGATCTCCAGACTCACTCTGAACCAGCTGATGGAGGAGCTGACGTTGTAACGGTCCAGTTCGGAGATGTACTTGGAGCGGGGGCAGGACAGCTTGTCGTTGATCCCCTTGCTGACTTCCTGATAACTTTTCTGAGGTCGTCCACATTCTCCAGGAAGAGGCGGCTCCACCAGCAGCTGAATGTTCTGTCTGTAGCACCCGGACCGGGTTCTGCGGGAAAGGGAGGAGGAGGGTTTCATCTTCCATCATTTATTCCTTTAGAGAATGGAGTTTTATTATTTCACCGAGTGAAATCAGTTCATTTTGTCCCATGAAACGATGAAACAAGTGGTGACGTTTCTATGACGAGAGTGAAACGGCGAAAAAGACATTTCATTTCAACGTTGTGAAATTTAAAAAAAAATTCGAAAAAAGAATTCTCGTCTCTGTCCTCGATGAGGCTCCTCAGAAACTTGTTAGAGTCTTTTTCCATGTTTATTTGAACGCCAATCTCCGATAATACGTGGATGCTGCCCTCTGCTGGCCAAAGAGGCAAACTAAAATGTACATTATCCTTAAATATATATATTTATATATTACATATAAGTGTGTGTGTGTGTGTGTATCTATATAGTGTATGTATCTACAGAGACACATAGATAGAGATAGAGATATATATGGCAGTGCAACATGGCTGCATGTAATAATTACACAAATAGAACTAACTAATAATTCTACATCATGCGAGTATAGCAGGGACTGTAGTGTACTACGTTGTCCCCTTGAGTTAACGAGTGACCTCTAGTGGAAAGGAGTTCACACTACAGACACAGAAAGGACGCGGGTCCCCCTGTCGCCCTCTGCTGGTGATTGAGTCCACGTACCTCAGCACGCTCACATATTGCCCCCCGTCGTCCAGCGTGGTGTTGAGGAGCCACAGCGTCGCCCCTCGCACCACCACGCGGCCCGACTGGTTCTGGACCCGCTCGCCCGCGTCGGAGCGGTACCAGGTGATGTTGTACGGGAGCGCGAGCGAGTCGAAGAGCTTTGAACCGACCAACTTGCTGTGGAGCATCGCCGCTTCTCCGGGGGCCGCCAGAACTTTACCGTCCGAGGCGCGGGAACAGTTCTCTGCAACGGTACGTACATCATGATTATTAATGTTATTATTATTATTATTATTATTGTTATAATGATCATATAATTGTTGTTATTACATGTCCTCCGGGTTGGGTGTTTTCCCAGTATTGACTCGTGTGCTGAAAAGGACTTTGTACTTTGTATGTGATCTTTGACTTTCCAACACTGTGATGGATTTTTCCATGGACCCGACGCAGCCGGGATGAAAACGCTGCTCAGTTTGAGCTTCAGCAGATAAATCTGCAGGTTTCATCATGTTGAGCTTTTCCCCTTTGTTACATTGTCACTTCTCTTGTAAGTGGAAGATCAATGATCAGCGTTTAAGTCCAAGCGAAATAAGAAACCTCTGAAAAGAGGTGACAAAACAAATCGCAGTTGCATAAAGTCGCCACAGGATGGCGATAAAGTGCTCGCACTCAGTTTGGAGGAAGCTGTCAGACGAGGACAGAGAGACGAGACATTTAAGAAGCCAGAGTGTCCGTGAGTGTGTGTCTGTGTGTGTGTGTGTCCGTGTGTGTGTCCCTCTGTATATGTATATGTGTGTGTATGTGTATGTATATTTGTGTGTAATGTGGCCATGTGTGTGTGGATGTTCCTGTGTGCGTGCGTGCGTGCGTATGTGGTGTGTGTCCCTCTGTACATGTACGTGTGTGCGTATGTGGTGTGTGTGTCCCTCTGTATATGCATATGTGTGTATGTGTGTGTGTATGTGTGTGTGTGTGAGACACTCACCCTGTAGGAAGCCCGTAGAGATCCCACATATTCCAAAAAGAACCAGGAGTGTTGAAGTCCGGCCCATGGCTGAGACACACACACACACACACACACACACACACACACACACACACACACGCAGCAGTGAGACGTGAACAACAGACACACAGACAAACCAGAAACTGTTGATGAATCAATATCAACAGAAACTCTCCCTACAAACGTCCTCCTCCTCTTCCTCCTCCTCCTCCTCTTCCTCCTCCTCCTCCTCTTCCTCCTCCTCCTCTTCCTCCCTCCTCCTCCTCCTCCTCCTCTCTCTCTCAAACCCTCTGTAAAAAGACGACGTGGATTCTGGTATTTCGAGTCATTTGTTTGGAAAGCTCATGACGTGTGACTTCAGCTCTCGGACTCTGCCCCTCATTCCTGAGCTGCTGCTCAGCTGCGAGGGAACATTCATCAGATCTGTTCAAACTCGTAACATCACGACGCAGGCTCAAAGCAGGTCTGTCAAACACACGGCCCGCGGGCCAAAGCCGGCCCGGCCCGGCCCTGCCTGCCAGGCGGAGAGAGGGAGACATTAAAGGTGCAGTGCGTCAGGTTTTGCTCATTTTTGTCACTTCTAAAAATATTACAAAACAATGATATATGAATTTATAATCACCTAAATGTTTTTTTTTTTCCATTTCCCTAAAATGACCCTATTAATATATGTTTACATGAAGAGCAGGTCCTCTCTATGGAGGCGGCCATGTTTTTACAGTAGTAAAAGTGGACGTACTAAACGTCCCTTGCGTTTTAATGACAACTGGAGTCGACCACAGCTTCTCCTGCATGTTCAGAAGGTCGAGGGTGAGGTGATGGACACAACGTGCAACTTCACCTCTAGAGGTCACCAAATCGTACACACTGCACCTTTAACTTTAAAGGTGCAGTGTGTACAATTTTGGTCCATTTTTGTCTCTTCCATCTGGAGATAGATATTTGTACAAATGTATATTCACCTGAATGTGTGTCACTCTTTTCACATTACCCCTGAACAAGCCCTTTAATGTATATTTACATGAGGGGCGGGTCCTCTCTATGGGGGCCGCCATGTTTTTACAGTAGCCCAGCGTGGACACGTCAAACAACGTCTGAGCTACAATGACAACAGAGGGCTTCCGTAGCTTCTCCTGCGTGTTCGGAAGGGTGAGGGTGAGGTGATGGATACAACACGCAACTTCACCTCTAGAGGTCACCACATCTCACACACTGCACCTTTAATGGTGGCCCAGACGTCTGTATGTGGCCCTCGTGAGTGTGAGAACGTGTGGGACTGGAAGTGAAGCGAAGACGCAGTGAAACCACAGATCAAACGCCGTCTCCGTCGCCTGCAGCGAGGCCTCATCGCCACGCGCCGCTTTTCTCTCGTCCCCCTGTACGTGATTGGCTTCCGCTCTCCCTCAGCCTCCCACGGCTTCCGCCCGCCCTCCCGCCCGCCGCCCGCCGCCGCCCCGCTCTCTTCCCTTCCCACGCTCCGCTCTGCCCAGACTCGTCCCCAAACTGCGCCGCCGCCGCTCTCTGGGGGAATCTGGCTCCCTGACGACCTCCTGACGCAAAGGTCGAATAGTTTGATAATCTGATGACTTTTTTTGGGGGGGGGGGGGGGGGGGGCGGGGGGGGAGAAAAAAACGGAATTAAGAATAAGAATACGCTGAATAAGAAGCCTCTGCCTCGGGACCTTCTCTGTCAATGCTGTCATTATTTCCTTCCACTGAATTGGATTCACGTTAAAGTTATGCCTACGAGTGGTTTTTCTTACAATATTTTTTTTTCTTTTTATTACATTTAATTATTTTCTCAATGTCTTACTTCATTTATTTGCTTTTCATTTGTTTTATTAATTTATAGATTTAAAAATAAATAAGTTATTTACTTTTCTTCCGTCTTTCTTGATTTTTTTATATTATTCGCTTATTTCTTTTTCTTATTTTATCCATCCAATTCTTTTAGAATTATTTAGTTGCTTTAAAAAAAATCCCATCTGCACAATCCTTGTCCAGGTGAAATATTCAAAATCCAAGTGAAAGAGCTGCAGTACATACGCCAGGTCATAAGGGGGCGTCGTTACTGCTGTAAAATACAAATTTCTAAAAAAAATGTGGTGGATTCTAAACATTAGATCCAGTTTCTAATCAAAAAGGCAGGAATTTCCCTTGAATCTCGAACACTAATGAGTAAAACTGTATTTTGCCATTTTCTATTATTACTTTGTTTGTATGTAAGAACTATAAAAATGTAGAGGAGTCGAGAAAAGAATACTCGGTCATTAAAGTCCCTGCTGTCTTGATTCTAGGAAAAGACAGATTTAGAAGGTGAAGGTGTGAAGTCGGTTTCACATGCAGACACACAAACACCACACGGCTCCGTCTGCATGTGCGTCTCTGCAGCTCTGACTCTTCCTGCGGCGGCGGCCGCAGCCTCTGAGGTGTTTACATCGTTAACCCTCGATGGGACTGAGATCTTATCTACGTGGCTTTACATCTCTGTTTTTGGAAAACCGCTCCATAATGTCTGCCATTCCGTCACCGTTCACATTTATGAGAGGAGGTTCCTTCAAAATACGTGCGATGATCATTCCTTTACCGGGGTAAAGTGAAGTAACATGTTATTCGTCGCATTCCGACATCAAAGCAGGTGGGTGTCGTTGTGCTTTGATTTCCGCGCCACTGTCACGATGCGTGTTTACATCAGCGGCTGCTTGTCTCGTGCAAACTTCATCACACAAGGAAATGTTGATGGAGCAATTAAACTCATTGAAATCAACTTTGAAATGAAATGTAATTAAAAAATAAAGCTTGACATCGACAGAAAAAATACAGTGCAATGTTTTGCTTTACATCAGTACTTGTTCGATAACGAACGAATGTTAAACTATTCTTTTTCTGCATGAATGCGGTTGTTATTGATTCTCCTAAAAAAACAAAAAAAAAAGTAGGTCGAGCGCTTAAGTAGCTTGTGCTGTTATTTCCTGTGGGTTCGGTCTGTGCGGGTGACCAGGTGCCTCAGGGTTTTTTTTTTTAAAGGATAAAATAGAAATTGCAGGTTTGTTTTTCTGGTTTCTTTGAGTATTTGACACAGAAATGAAGCTCTTCATAAATGTTAGTGGACAGAGAAGTACATACAGAAAGTAAATTATTATCATTATTTACTGATTGAAGAAGTTATTCTATATCATGGATTCTGGCTCCTTTTCGAATATGCATCTTTGCTTTTTGATTTCACTCAATTTAATTCATCACACCTTCGTTTATTTTCTCTGCTGCTCTTCTGTTTGTATCTTTTTTCCCCCCTCGGTCTTGTTCTTGCATACTCAAAGTAGTTTTACATTTATTTATTTTTTAATCCAGAAATAAACAAAACAATAATCAAACCGATAAACAAGCAATGAAAAAAAAATTCTATTTCAACATAACTGATGTGTGACCTGTTGTAATCCCACACCTAAAGCAGGAACATGGATTGCAGAAAGCAGAAATCGACGCTGTTGGGAAACACTCAGCGATGTTTGATTTGACTCCAGCGGGGGGACGGGGGGGAACGCGTGTGTTTGTGTTGGCCTTCACTTCGGTTCAGGAGGTTGCCGCCTCGTGTTGTCCCACAGAATCTGCGCAGTCGTGCAAACTTTGTCCATCTGCTTGTGGAACAGCGGTTACACCAGAGCGACCGCACGGTCAAGGTTGTGACAACGTGAACATCTCCAGTAAACAACATGTGGAGGGGGAGGAGCTAACATTATCATCACCACTGCAGATTCAGGGCAACTTTCACCAAACACTGATTTAAGGTGAATCGGTAAATACACATTTGAAATCTTCGGGAATTCCCTTGTTTGTGTACTGGAGCTGTGAACAACACTGAAACGCTGACTCATCAAACATGAGAAAGTTCCTCACACGACCACGTGCGACTATAGCTGTTTAAATAAACTACGAAAACCACGACAATTATCCAGTAGCAACCTCAACGGTTGACGGAGTATCAAAAAAAAAAAACGTGTTCACAGTTCACAGGGTGGCCACTAGAGACTCCAAAAGCAAGTAAAATCCTCATAGACTCCCATGTTAAAATGCTTAGAGGTGAGTTAAACATATTTAACGTCTGGTACAAGCTACAGCTTTGGTCCCAATCAGTCACATGATTTTCTGTGACAACTGTACGGGGGCGGGGCTTGTTTTTTATTCCATCCAGGTTTGAAATTGCGCATAACTGAGGGGCGTGGCCTCTCGAGCGACACCTGGGCCGACCGTCTGGGGATACTGCGACAGCCCCACCCCCGGGCGCTACCTGCGCTCCACCTCTTTGCCATTTTTGGATGAACCAGGAAGTGGGAGGAGTTAGTGGGCGACGAGTGACCCGCCCACTCCTAGCCTCATATGTCAGCACTCTGCAGTAACCTATGGGTGACGTCACGGACGCCATGTTTATTTGGCGTCCGGGTTTGACCCCTGGGCAGCAGGAGGGTCGAGGAACGACTTCCTCTTTAATACAGATTCTGAGTCAGCAGACAAAGTGAGCGTTTGTAGGACAAAGTGCTGATGGAAGCAGAATTCAAGGAGGGAAGAGGATGTGATGCCAGTTCTCGATGGAGAATCGAAACCCAGGTTCAATAACCTTAGTCCCACCGCCTGCATGTGCCACAAACGGAAAAATACACCAAAGACGGGGCCACTCCTGAAGGGAACTAAACCAATCTAACTGATACTTAAATAAACTTCAATTAAAAAAACAAAAACATCTCAACTTTCCAGTAGTGAGTTTTCATTCAGAGCTCAAATGTACAAAAAAAAAGAACTCGTAAATATAAGCGATTGTTGCCTTTATGTGTTCAATGTGAGCTTTGTTGACAAAATCGAAACTGTGCAAGACTATCTTCAATGAAGCGGTAACTCCTCCTAGTGTTAAAACTAGGGAGTGCAATATCGTCAAGTGTCATGTGTGGGCCACATTCCATTATATTTTGTATAAAATCAAACCACGGGCCACATTCGGCCCTTGGGCCACAGTTTGGACTAGCCCCGACTTAAGACTGACGTCCTTTGTCCAACATCTGATAATAATGATGAATGAATTTATTTTTAGCCGTCTCTGGGAAAACAGCGTTGAAGTTAAAAGACCCAGCGGGAACTCTTGGGTTTGACCGACAAGGAGGAAAAACAACGTGGGAATATTGGGACAAATATGACAAATATCGGCCCTGAAGAGAAGTGAGGAGGAAGCAGCAGATGTTGTGATTTCCAGTCTGAGTCTGAGTATCAGTGGTTTGAATGGAGACGGATGGAAAAGATGCTAACGACCTCTCGGAGACTCATTTAGGTCTGAGGACGGGAAAACGAGGGGGGAGGCCCCTCCCACATCACAGCACGAGAGTGTGAGTGTGTTGTGTTTCAGTTACAGGTCTTAGTTTGTCTCTTCCAACCATGGAAGACGACCCGAGACATCGGTTGTTAACTATTAAGGTGATACGTTTGTCCACACGCTGTAAAAAGATGGTGGTGCAACATGGCAGCCTCCTTAGAGACAGAATCTAAAGAGCTCATTCTTGAGTCAGGAAAACAACAAATACACATTCATAAAAACATCAGTACAATTATTTGATAGATATTGCCTGTTGATACAAATGGCGAAAATGCCATCTGAAATTTCACACACTGGCCCTTTAAATACTAGAAAACACAGTTGTGGTTGTGAACACGATATCTCTGCAACACCTTCACGGAATCCACTCGTGCTTTGCCTGAATATGAATGCAGGCGTCACGACTGGCGGATTTGATTTTCACAGCCAAAGGTCAAAGGTCATGGCCACAGTCATCTGACGAAAACCACACTGTCTTACTTGGTCTTCTCTAGTTTCTATTATAATATTATCATCAATATCTATGTAAACATTTCCCCACATTTCAGCTATGGCCCTCTGGTGGTTAAAGAAGGTATTTCAAGTGAGCTATTTATTTGTAAAGAAAGAGAGAAAATAATAAAATCATGAATGAGAAGTCTACTTTGAAATATTGTTTGGATGATATTTGTGTTTCATTCAAAGTGTGTCTCTCAAATGACTCGATTAGTAAACAAAGACAATCTTATCAGTGCTGACATCTTTTATAAAAAGTATTAATTGGCTTTAAGGATACAAATGATTACAGATCTGTGTTTCGTGACCTCAGAGGTTTCCTCTATTCGATTTGACCCCGATACAAATATACAATAAAGGAAGTGTGTTTCCTCTGTGGTTAGAATTTCTACCAGCTTTGCATAAACATGCAAACAAGCCCCATATGAGCCCCCTTATCTTAATGCCTGAGCAGGACCGAATGATCTTGGTTTAAAATAAGGTAAGAAAAGTCAGAGGCGAGAGAGAAAACAACAGACTCACCTCAGAGGAAACGCAGGCAGCCGAGCTGCACAGGAAGGATGAAGAACCACACTGACGATCCTGTGGAGACCAGATTGTGAGTCAGTCCCTCTGTCCCACCTCCCCCGGACACACACACACACACACGCACACACACACATGCACACACACACACGCACGCACACGCACACGTGCAAAATCAACCATTAACAAAGCCAACTGCTGATAAATGTACCAGAACCTCATATCCACATTAAAGGTGGAACTACTGTCTGTTACATAAAAGGCTCAGTGTGTAGGATTTTAGAACTTGCGTGCGATTTTGCTCGGCTTCATCACTGATAAATTAAAGGTGCAGGGTGTAAGGTTTGGTGACGTCTAGTGGTTGAGTTGCATGTTGTATCCATCACCTTACACTTAGCACGCAGAGGAACCTCACTGTAGTAGTCATTAAAACTGTTCAAGGTGTTCAGTAAGTCCACTCTGGGCCACTGTAAAAACATGGCGGCCCCCGCAGAGAGGAGCTGCGCCGGACCATACACTCATAAAAACACCAATAAAGTTATTTCATATCAACTTTCATCTACATCTTTTACAGTGGACTCGCTCCGCTGAGTGCTATTTCAATGTGTGAGTTACTTCTCTGTTTGGCCACTAGGGGTCTTAAATTTACAAGAGTTTGAACAGAAAATAACAAAAAACAAAAATAAGAGATAACAGGTCTGTCGAATACATTCACTGTAAATATAACAACTACGTCACTTAGCATTGAAATTAAAATGGTGGATCCATTCTGCGCGACTGTAGAGACACACTGGGGCAACATGGCCGCCTCCATAGAGAGGACCTGCATTCTGATGTAAATATAAAGGGCTAAACGATTCCAACATTAACATGATTGTACCCTCTTCAAAACACCAGTTAACTTCATGCTAGTTTCCCTTTCACTTAAATCTCTCACACTAGACCTTTAAGTTGTATAGTCCCAAAACTGTAGCAACTCTATTCTATCTATAAATATCATCGACCTGGTTAAAGACGAGTCACAACAGTACAAACATGAATGATACTTAGCAGCAACAGCTTGATCATTATTTAGCGGTGAGTTTAGCAAACAGTCATTTCAACTCAGGCTCCTGGAATGTTCATTTAAACATGTGGTCGGTGAGTAAATCAAAAAACACATAAACTTACAGGAAGAGATGGGAGAGTAAACACACCAGACAAGACTGCAGGTACAACTATACAGAGAGAGAGAGAGAGAGAGAGAGAGAGAGAGAGAGAGACACACACACACACACACACACACACACACACACACACACACACACACAC